>MU187976.1:38703-68133 GCA_016904865.1 Pissodes strobi | reverse complement strand
GTTTACGAGATAATGAATTTGTTCCATATTTTAGCCCATCACTGTATGTAGCTTTAACGATGTTGAAGATATTTAAGCGTTCCGGTTCTTTTTACTAACCCTGTATGGTATAAGATCCTAAATAATGTAAATACAGTTAGCAAAATGTTACAAGATCCTGCAATAAATGTGTCGGGTTCAGGCAGGACTCTTGCAAAGTTGCTGAATCACTTCAAGGGGCTTAGATCTGACAAGGCTTTCGAAGGTTTCTCGGTTGATGCGACTCCTCTTGCTATTCCTTAGCTGGAAATTTCGTCGATTTTCACCCAGGAGGTACGAGCTCGACCAAGAAAATGGCAATTTACGTACCGTGTGCAGATGAACCTATCTTAGATTCAAACATAAAATTTAAAATCGAAATATTTTTTGTTGTGCTGGACACAACCATTCAAGCAATTGAAAAGAGGTTTGATCTTTTGGAAATCCATTAGATCAGTACGATATCTCTCCTCTTGAAAACGAAAAAGAAGATCCCATGAAACATTGCATGGATTTTGAACTCTACCTCACTGACGGTGAAGAGAAAGATATATTTGGCATCGAATTAAAAGGCGATATTTTCTCTTTGAGAGCTATTGCCTACGGTTTAAATTCGCCACAAGCTACCTGCTACCTTCAAATATATAGCTGTACATGATCTGAAGGCAACCATACCAAACCTTTTTGTTGCCTTCCGGATACTGCTAACTTTTCCAGTATCAGTGGCTAGTGGCGAAAGGAGCTTTTCAAAACTCAAGACTATCGAAAACCATTTGCGAACGCCTATGTTACACGAGAGGCTAAACTCTTTATCATTTATTTCAATAGAGCATGATATTGCAGCTAGGTCAGACTATAGCTATATTTTCTGACGCTTTGCAGAAAAAAAACGACAAGGAGGTGTCATTAGATTTTGTATAAGTACTGTTGCTGTTTGTATATTAATTTTAAGTGATTTATATAAAAAACGATTTTTGAAATATTTGCATTTTCATTCTCATATTAGACTGGGGTTGGGGGGGAGGTAAAGTAAGGTGAACAAAAAATATTTCGATTATTTTTGAATCTAAGATAGGCTCATCTGCACACGGTAAGTAAATTGCTATTTTCTTGGTCGAGCTTGTACCTCCTGGGTGAAAATCGACGAAATTTCCAGCTAAGGATTAGCAAGAGGAGTCGCATCAACCAAGAAACCTTCGAAAGCCTCGTCAGTTCTAAGCTCCTTGAAGTGATTCAGCAACTTTGCAAGAGTCTTGCCTGAATCCGACACATTTATTGCAGGATCTTGTATCATTTTGCGAACTGTATTTACATTACATTATTTAGGATCTTATACATATGATGACACATACGCAAAAACTGAAAGATTTAATTTTCTTTGCCAGAGCATCAGCTTCGTTCCTAACACTCACTTCAACGGCATTTCTATTTGAGATTTCGACCAAGGCATCGAACATTTCGCCATTTTGGTATTTCAAAGCATTTATTGAATCCACACGACTCTCCCAAATGGTTTCACTGATGGGTTTTAGGGTTAGATGTTGTACTAGTGTTTCTTAAGATTGTCCATCGCTCAGTGGATGTAGCAAAGAAAGTGTATATAGCATTAACTCTTGGAAGGAAGTTTACAGAATCAAGTGTAGATTTTGCTGCATCGTTTACGACCAAATTCAGATTGTGCTGGTACAAACGCTGCAAGGGGATTTAAATCTAAAATTCTGGAGTGTTCGAATTCCACTGTACTGCCCTTTCATTCTGCAGGGGTATCATTCCGACAACAGTTACACTTAACGAGCTTAACGCTTTATAAACGGAGTATTATAAAATTATGTTTTAAATAATATGTTGTATTCAAATCTGTCCCCTGGTGCCGACTCTCTTTCTAACAACAACCTCAAACAAGCCTGTTTGTGAACTTCCGCCGAGAGTAGATGCTTTTGGACTACATCTAAAAATGTAATAACTTTTTATTTCGCATTTTAGCACTTAACAGAATAACAGAGGTTAATAATATTTTACTTTTATAGGTTTATTTATAAATTAAAAATATGTTATTCCAGTCATTTATTAGAACCTGTGTATGAAAATCCCGCAAAGCTTGAATGGGTGTTAAAAGATGATGTGTGGATACCACAGATAACTATTAAAGACCCAGTGCCAGAGCCAGAAGACTTAAGAAGACTATTGTCCATACAATGTTCAGACAAAAATTGCGCTAGTAGTAAATCTGTTTGCGTAAAACAGGGATTAAAATGTATGATCGAATGTAAATGCAAATTATGCAGTAATAGTTCAAGTTTTAATGACGGTCTATCAGACAGAAAATAAAGAAGCCTAAGCCTAATATATGATTTTTCGATACGCTTCTTCTTCGCAGTCTCTTAAAAGAAAATTCTCAATAAAATAACATAGTGACATAGTGATAATAATAATGTCCTGTTAAGTAAACAAACACTGTTTGGTGTCTTCATGGCGTTCGAATAGTATACGTGCCTGTCGCTCCAGATTAACCGAGGAGAAACGGAATTTTTAAATTCCGCGCGCTTTAAAAAATCCTAGCTCCTAAACTATACATGTGACAAGAATGCTTATGCTACAAAAACTTTTTTGGTCATATGTCTACATTTTATTCGCTGCATGTTATATGAAATTCCCAAAAACAAAAAAGTTTTTCGATTAGTGGAAATTTGCCTGCATAATTTCTTAAGTCCCAAGGTCGTCGATATTTTGAGCATATTTATAATAAAAAATACGAACCATTTTATATTTGGAAAGAAGCGCCTAAGTGTGTGTTTTAAAACAAAAAAAAAATCATATCGATAGCTCTATTGAGTGTTTAGATATTAGAGTGGAAATATAAAAAAACAAAATTTTTAAAAAGGGGAAGTTTCACAGTTTTTTTTTTAATAAAAGGAATCGGGACCGCAAAAAAAGTCGTATTTTGAGGTTTCATGTGTAGAATGATCTTGTTAACAATACCCAATAGGTTTAATCTTGTTCTAAGCTGATAAAAAAATCGCCACAATTTTACTCATTATTTAATCCAAAACGAAAACGAATATACCGAATATATTACGATCAATATAGATCGCTGACGAAGGGGTGGGCGCGGCGGGGGTGACACGGGTAAAGAAGCGTCTATCCGTCTTCTTCGAACGCCAGCGACAAGAAATGCGCCTGTTGTCACGTTTTGTACCACGTTGCCGATTGCCGTGTAAAGTTTCGGAAATAAATAATAGTTACTAATCATGATACAATATTTTTGTATCATGATTATTAATGATACTAGTTCGATATGAACACTATAATCAAACGCGTGTATCGTTAATCCAAGTTTCATTAAGCATAGTTCATATTGAACGTGTATCATTCAAAATTTAATCTACGACGACGACGCCGCCGCGATTGACGCGACGGGCAGTCCAAATAGATTTTATTTGCATAGATTCGATTTATCCTACAATTCCAGAAAGGTTTTCTAAAATTAAAATTCAAAATTATAACTATCACTTACCTAAACGTACCGAATTTTGGCGACTAACCAAAAATATTAAATTTGTTTAGGTATAACATATCGGAGGGTTCAAGTGACTAAATTAAATTGGAGGGAACTAACTGAAAGTAACCGAAAGTTGATTGATTGACTAATCAAAACTAGCCAAAAGTAACTAAAAGCACTAAAACCGGTTAAAACGTATCATAACAGATTAAAATTATTGAAGTGAGTTAAAATTAACCCAAACTAACCGAATTTTGGCGACTAACCAAAACTAATTACATTAACCGAAAGTTGATTGAGCGACTAACTAAAAGTAACAAAAAGTACCAAAAAGGGATAAAACGTATCGAAACAGCTTAAAAATATTAAAGTAAGTTGAACCAACCCAAATTAACCGAATTTTGGTGACTAACTAGAATTAACCAAAAATTGAATCACTAAAATAAATTGGGGCTAACTGAAAGTAACCGAAATGGATTTGATTTCTAACCAAAAGGAACTAAAAGCACCAAACGAGCTATCGGAATAGATTAAAAATATTAAAGTAAGTTAAAACTAAACCAAATTAACCTAATTTTGGCGACCAACCAAAACTAACCAAAACATTACAATTCATTATAACGTATCGGAACCGGTTCAAATGATTAAAATAAATTGGAACTAACTGAATGTAACCGAAAGTTGATTGAATGACTAACCAAAAGTAATTAAAAGCATCAAAGGCGGCTAAAACGTATCGTAACAGATTAAAAATATTAAAGTAAGTTAAAACAAACCCAAATTAACCGAAGTTTGGCGACTAACCAAAACTAACCAAAAACATTAAAATTGGTTATAACGTACCTATGTATCGGAAGCGATTCAAATTACTAAAATAAATTAAAACTAACTGAAATTAACCGAAAGTTAATTGAATGACTAACCAAAACTAACCAGAAACCAAAAGGGCTAAAACTTATCGGAACAGATTAAAAATATTAAGGTACCTAAGTTGGAACTAACCCAAATAACGCAATTTTGGCAACTAACTAAAATTAACCAAAACCATTTAAATTGGTTATAACGTATTCGGTTCAAATGAATAAAATACATTACTAAAACGTAGTAATTGACACATTTCTGGACGAAACCATATTACACAAATTATTACTCTCGATCCACCGAGCGGCCACTCAATATTCGCCGAGAATAACCAAATTTGTAAATTCCGCGCGCTTTAAAAAATAATATCGCCTAAACTATAATAGTGACAATGACGGTTTTGCTACTAAAAACTCCTTTAACCCTTTGGCTACATTTTCTTCGCACAATATTATATGAAGTTCCCAAAAACAAAAAAGTTTTTCGATTGGTAAAAATTTGCCTGCATAATTTTTAAATTCCCAAGATCATCGATGTTTTAGTTATATTTCAAATTTTGTTATTAAAAAAAAGTCGGAAGGGTAAAAAAGGGGTCGGTTTGGAGTCCAACCAGATACCCAGATACTTGACGCATTTCTTAGTCACAAGAGGGGTTCCTTCCAACGTGATGTTGCGAGATGCTTCCCTTTCTTTTCCTGGTAAAGATGACCATCTATACCTTGTTGGCATTCGCCCTGAGTTCATTATCCCTACACTACTGGGAGAACTTTATCCGCCCGGTGAGCATGGAGCGGATCCAGCTCGTTATGACCGGATCCACCGCCGTTCGCTCCACCGATCGGCAGATCGAACCCACGGCTGTGTTATCGAAGGCCCCTTCAATATCCGCAAACACTTACTTTCGTATCGGTGTAGTCGTCCCTTCCCGCCTTGGGAATGAACACCACTCTGATATCCCTCTAGGGCTTCGGCACATACCCATGTGCGATGAAGGCCCGGAATCAGCGGCGTGCTAAGGAGTCCTCCGTCACGCCGCAGCAGCGCCCGGAAGACCCCATCCTCATCTACCGCCTTAAATTAGGAAGGATCTCGATTGCCCACCTTCGTCTAGGTGACCATCTTTTGGCAGTGCCATAGTCAGCCCTAATGCTGAACAGGGCCCCAACCCGACCTCTCCGGCCCTCGCCTGTTGTGCCTAGGGAGTGTGTGGTCCGTGGTGTTTTTTTATGGTAGTGGCACATGCACTAAACAGAGATCCAATGGCGCTCGTCGAGCGGTGTGTGTGCGAAGATGTTGATTGACACGGTTCTTGAATAGTTGTAGGTTGTAATTAGGGGGAAACAGATGTCCTGGGGCGGGATGAGGCAAGCCTAATCCTGGGAACATCTCCTGTGAAAGTATCTGTAAAACTATCCAGATTCCGGGTCGCCGACGAGACGCACAGCTCTCTTCTGAATCGAATCCAGTAGGCCTAGAGTCTGCTTTGGTGCGGCACCTCAGTGTGAGCAATACTCTAAGCTCGGTCTTATTTACGCATTGTAGAGCGAGAGCAACTACTGCGGTGTATACAGTACTTGTTGCGAAATAGCGCACCAAGCTTCTGGGAGGCTAATTTTGCGATATTAGCAACGTGGTCATGCCAGGACATATTGCTATTGACCCAGACACCTAGCAGTCCAATTGACGAGGATGAAAGAATGGTCGATCCTGCCATTATAATGTCAGGGTTCGCCGTAATGGCCCTCTTGGCAACCCAAACGTGGCTGCTTGGGTCTTTGCTGCATTGGACTGGACCAAATTTCTGTCGCCCCAAGTTTGAACTTTCTCCAGGTCTTGATTAATTGCTGTAATCTGCTCCTGTCTGCGGAGATAGGTCTCAGAGTATCCGCCGATGACGACGTATAGCCTCCACCTGGCTTACGGACACTGCCGAATTTTACTACTGGGTCCCTTGACGTTTATAAGCATCTAAGACTTGACGCATGGCGCAACCAAACAAAACTAACTGAAACTAACCCAAGCTAAATCGAACCAACCCAAATTATAAAAAGCAAACTATTAAAAAAAGTAGAAAAAATATGCATTGCCACCGACGGAAATCGAACCCAAGCTGCCCGCATTATAAGCAAATGCTCTAACCACCAGACCACTAGGCCGCTTGCAAAGAACGCGCTGCACCGTAAAGACATTGGTAATTGAAGTATTTATAGTGTGGGTGGCGTTGATTGATTCGTCACTCACACTCTGCGCATGCGGAAGCCAGGGAGCCAAAGTAATATGTCTGTGTATAGGCGCGAATCTTTATATAGTCCCAGTCAGTATCAACTCCGCTGTGTAGCCCTATTAAAGAGCTTCCTCAGCTGTTTTCTAAGGTTCTCCAGGGTTGATTCCACCAAGGAGTATTCCCTTTCAAATGTCATTTAGTCCCAGGGCAGCTGCTTGCGAAAGCCCCGGCCATCGATGATCCTATCCACATTGCTGCGTCATCCAGCTCATCGGCGACCGGGCATTGCCTCGGCATGCCCCTTAGACGCCAACTTAGCTCCTCCCTATAGAGGTTCAAGTTGGTTGCTCTGGGGTTCCTAATCCTCAGCGAAGCCTTTGTTCTATGGCAATGTATCTGTGGTCAGACATCGAGTCTTCCACCAACACACCCTATTTCGTAATATGCGGGAACAACGCCCTGGTGCACAAAGTCAAGTCTATGACTGAGCTTCGTCCCGTAGTAAAGAAAGTGAGCTCACACCCCCTATTGGTCACCAGTAGCCACACAGAGGCAATGAATTCCATCCATCATTCCCCTCTCCGATTAGACCCAGCACTGCCCCACACTATGTGGTGCCCGTTGCTATCACATCCAGTAGTGGGATATTTACCTCCCCGCAGTAGGTAATCAGATTATAATTCCCTCCGGCGGGCAGGGTTGATCGGCTGGGAAGTACACTGACGCTAGTACCACCCTATGCACACCATCGCTTGTAGGCATGTTAACCAGGATAGGGGCCAGGTCCCTGGCAGCCTTATCCCTTCCTACTATGCTGTAGATGTATCTGGAGAATAGACATAGTAAATGCTCACCCTCCGTTCGGTCTAGAGAGAGTGACCCCTCAGTCTGAGTCAGACTGACGGAGCTCTACCTTCGTCGCACTCCCCGGGGCGGGGGCCCACCTCTGCACCAGCTCATAATATAGCAGAACCGGCAGCCTCCACAGAGGCTCCGACATTTACGTCCATGACGAGCTCACCCTCGAGGCCCTCCTTCGCAGAGCTTCCACCGGGAGCTGCTGGCTCCTCCTCGTGTCCCTGGTGCGGCCAGGGCTGCACCGCTAGACAGAACACCTGGGGACGCGCTGAGTAAGTAGCTCAATCCCTGAGAAAATTTGTTATTTTTTTCTACTTATTTAAAAGAAATTAACGTTTGCCATGTTTTTACATCTTCCAGTCGGTGGCCTTCGATTTTCAGTCAAATACTTCGTCACGAAAGTTATTTTTTTAAGAACCTCGATTTTATATGCTGTTGCCTGTTGCAAAGAAGCAAATGCAGCAAAATTATTCTTTTCAGATTTTCCGAAGGATTTGAAAGAATTACCTGCAATGCTAATAATTCCCTTCCTCAGTTTTCAGTGAGATAAACTCTTTTAGCCCAAATTCTACCTACAATCAATAATCAAAATACACCTTCAGGTTATAGGCAACAAAAGTAAGTCGTTTGCTGACTTTTGATTAGACTATATTATGTTAACGCAAAATTAGAACAAAAATTTTGTATATTAGAAACCTCGATACATATACACAAAATAAATAGTTGGTACTGCTATTATAGCGACCTCAACTTTACACAATTATACACAAATTCCACTACATTCATATTCCCTATTACTACGACATCTTTGTTACACATTGCCATAATGGTCTATTATTGCGGCATCACACTAAATTACTATTACTATGACCTCAGAGGTCACAATATAAACTCACGTATATCTTTGGTTCTACAGAGTGTATGGACGCCAGAGTCCTATTGCATGAAAACACATATTTTTTCGGTCTCGTCTAACCTATGAATGGCCATGTGGCCACAATCGATGGTAAGGATGGTGAGGCCACAGTAATAGTAAAGCGTATATATGTGTGTGTGTGTGTTCGTGTGTGTAGTTGCTTTCATACTATAGTTCTGCACTAAAATCGCACTGTATTTTTCTTTAAACATCTACCAACTATCTATCATAGAAGGACGTAGAAGCGAAGAATAATTATAATATTGATCGACTTACCTGTAAGGAAGATCAATCTTAATTATTCGAGCTTCGTAGTCCTCCTATGATAGGGCCCACCACACCCTTATACGTAATCCCAGACCAGTACGATTTGTTCCGTCACAAATGAACTGATGGATATGGCTTGGTACAGGGCCGGCCGGGGTGATTGTTTACTTATCACATTCTTTAAGCTCTGTGAGCTGATAGGACATAAAATGAGACCTACCAATTATCTATCATAGAAGGACTACGAAGCTTGAATAATCTTATTTATAATTCTTATTTATTTGGAAGGCCATATTATATGGAACGTAGGTTTTTAATAAGTACTGGCAAGTTTTTTTAGAAAGCATATCACAAATCGAACTACACGGAGCGAAAAGTTGACGCAATACCAACAGGGACACACAAAGTAAAAACGCAATGGACTAGAATAACAAACTTACTACGAAAACAATAATAAATAAATATTAATAATACATCTAATATAAAACTTTTACAAGATCACAATGAAAGTATAAATATTGGTAAAATAAAAAAAGCAAATTTGTTTGTCGCCCTTTTAAATGTCTGTCAAACTAAATGTTTCTTGTTTCAGCAGGCAGCAGTAATCCAAACTATGCAATTATAGCCATCTTTTTTAAAGAAAGCTCATATAATATTTGAAACCGACTAAAAACTTCAAAAAGAGAAAAAGCAACCCAATAATTTATAAGAATGAAAATTCAATAAAACTCTTTAATCACAGCTGTAAGGTTTATATTGACAAACAGAAATCAGTTCAGGTCCGGAGTAATGTTTATTTTTAATTGTAATTTTAATTTTGTTATGTTCGCAGGAAATAAGTTAAGAGGCAAGAGTTGATTTTTATATTAAATTAAATATAACATGATAATAATATAACACATTGCATTTTTAAGATAGACATAGCTTTTTTCTATTTCCTTTACATGTTTCATACTATTTTCCCAGTTAATTGGAGAATTATTTTTCGTTTCACTATTAATTAAAGTTAATACTATAGAATTAAGTGTAGGTGAAATATTATTACGACGTATTCCTGCTTCAAGCTGGTGCCATATTTGTTCAACGGGGTTAAATATATAAGGAGGTAACGGCAATACTTTGTAACCCATACTTTCCGCAAGTTCATCGCAATAATATTGTTTTTTAATAGACAAAACTTTAAAGCACCTACAATAACTCTTTTTTGTATAGTTTTCATGAAAATATATATCATTATCGTACAGATAGTCCTGAATTTTGGCCTTTGGATCATTTGAATAAGGTGCTCTGTTTAATTGTTTACCCTCGCGTTATCCATAACAATAACACTATTTGGCGGAATATTAGGCAATAATATAGTTCTAAACTAATCTTCAAATAGTTCCGCTGTTGTGTCAACATGATAGTCAACACAAGAGTCTCTAATGTTTTTGGAAAAGAGAGATAAAGCATTCGGTACAAACTCGTTCCAATATCCAGCATGCAAAATTGTTATTCTTTTACCGCGGTTTCTAATCGTCCCATCCACTGGGGGTGTCATGGGTATCAAACCATGAAACGTGGTTTGATACCCATGACACCCCCAGTCAGATATAGATTATTGTATTTTTTTTATGTTCTGTAACCACTGATTTCTCTCAAAAATTTCCCCCGCCATACTTCCGTTAGAATTTTCCTTCTATTCATATTTTTGAATTTAAATTCCGTTCCTTGTATATACTTCCACAAAGTCGTTCATGAGCGTTTAACCCGGTTTCATCTCTTTCAAGTCTTTTCATTAAATTGTCTAAAGTTCGAATATATTGGACTTCATACATTTTATAATTTTTTCATCGGGATAATGTCCTCGTCAACTTTCTGACAACTCCAACATCACATCTTGCGTTCTAAAATGAACTTTTGCGTAATTTTCCACACCATGGAAAAACGTTTGCTTGTAAGTAAAGCTGTTTCCTCTGCAACTTTTTTAAGTCACAAATTACCGCGCTCCATTAAGGTTAGAAACAGGTTCTTAATAATTTCTTTCGCGTCTGTTGATTGATGCCCGTTTCGATTTGTTTCACTTACATAAATCTCACTAGAGCTATAAGGACGCCACATTTTTAAATAATTATTTTTATATATGGTAGCAAACGAAATACGAAATAACCACACTATGACTAAGGACACAACTTAAACTGGTTATTTAGGTTTATTTCAAATGTCATATCTAAAAGTTTACCTGAATTTGCAAAGTAATGCGGGCCTGTGCGGACAAGTGTCATCATCCCCTCCCGTATTTATACCTGCCCAAAATTTTTTTGTGTGTTTCTAATATTTCTTAATACATTTTAGGGTTAAAATTCCTAATTGCTGACGGTATGGCTTACAAGATATTTGAAATTATAGAGGACGCATACGTTTAATAATTCGTGTTTGGGTTTTAAAAATATCTACAGACATTCGATACGACTTATAGAATTATATTTCTTAGTTGAGGAGGAATTAAATGCAGGCGAAGCAAAAATAGCCGGATGCAGTGGCGGCTATTCAGCGGAAGTAAGGGAAGTGCCACTTCCTCAAAAAAATGTAATTTAAAGAAATACAATTAATTCATTCATCAGTAAAATAATATATTTTAAGATTCAATGATAGAATTCTTAGTTTAGGAATAATCTGTTTCCCGTTACCCCTCTAATAACTAACAATTCAATTATTTTCAAATATTAAAATCAAAGCTTCATAAAACAAGAACAAGAATCTCGCCACCTGCACATTGCCCGTTAACTGCACTACAGCACTATCGAATAAAGTAGAGGTGAACCCACATAAAAATGTTTATTTCTTTTCGCGTACGCGCCGATAGCAGTGACAATCTCATTATCATTTGTGTAGACCTTTAAGGAAGAGGCAGCGATCGAGAGCCGTCAAGTCATCAAAAGTATAAGCGCAACTAGTTGGTTACCATGACAACGATGACGTCGTAATGGTCGTACAATTGCTTGGTTTGCAATGATTGGAAGAGCCGGCGTATAGCACTTCCATTCTCAGATCAACGCGAAAGCACGTTGTTTCGTTTATTGCGAGTTTATTAGGGGACATTCCGCCGCGAATTCTTGGAATTATTTTTTATTTACATTTACGGTAGATCCATTATAGTACCTATTATACAAGAGATATTTTCTATATATTCTAGTTTTAGTATGTTATTCCTAGACATTTGTATTAGCAACAAAATGACTTGTTGTTGCTAATACAATATGAATATATTTTATTTTTTGATGATTTACCTAAAAAATACCGGTAATGATTATTAACAAATTTTGGCATTTTGGGCGTGGACAAATTTTTCGCCTGCGGCGCTGTTCCCTCTGTCCATTTAGGAAGCTCTTCCCCACTTTTCAAAGGCGCGAGCCGCCACTGGCCGGATACTCTCACAAGACGTGCTGCTTCGCAAACTTCGAATCAGCACTATTTTTTAATAATATATTGTTTCTTCTTTAACTATTATTATATGAAAGCCTTTTGAATAAAATATGTCACAATGTAACAAACTATTGAATAACGTTTGTATCTACATTCTGCTGGATATAACTTGGGAATCAAAAACAATTTGAATCAAAATTTAAAGGTTGTATTTAAATATGCCTTTTTCGGTGTTT
Source organism: Pissodes strobi (assembly GCA_016904865.1). Classification (NCBI taxonomy): domain Eukaryota; kingdom Metazoa; phylum Arthropoda; class Insecta; order Coleoptera; family Curculionidae; genus Pissodes; species Pissodes strobi. Next base: position 55,849 of record MU187976.1, on the reverse strand, counting down.
GGTGCCTGGAGTATGAAAGTAACATACATATACATAGTGTAAAATGAAACAGTTGCATTTTTGCAAAAGTTTGTCAGCTTCAAGGATTTGCAAAACAAGTTTTTATTTTCCTATTGCATCACAAAAATGATCTTTGACAAAATAATAAAAACAAACTCTAGCCATTTTTTTCCATTTGTTTTCAGTATACAGGGTTTAACGTGACACTTAATTTCACGTTCCTTTTTGTCATATCTTTTCGTAAAATTCGCTAAGGAATAATGTCAGACATATGGGGACAAGGATATAAAAGTGCTCGGTAAATAATGGCTTATTCTCAACCTAGGTATATAATATACTATTAATATAACATTGTTTTGACCTTCTTAAGAAAGTCAGCTATTTTTTGCTAGGCTGGGCCCTCGGCTTATTTCCTTCTTTATGTATCGGAGGGAGCAAAAGAGCATGTAAATTATGGGGCCGTTAGTTAATATACGTGAACGTTTTCAAGAATGATCTAAACGATCAACTCGATAATCTATATTCCGTGCCACTTATGCTTTCCCAGACAACATAAGAGTATTAGGACCTTATGTAAACTATTTGGCATATTGATCCAAGTAAAAACCGTACAGTCGTGTGCATGTAACAGTCGTACAAGGTTTGCTGTAAACCTGCCTGTAGTGTCCCAAATTTAAACATAAAGTAAAATATATAAATATAAATTAGGAAGATTTGTAAAATTAGACAGATACCTAATAACTGTAGAAAATATATGTCTTATATATTTTGTCATTATTTATTTAACATTTTCGTTAAATAATAGTGAATAAAACCTTTAAAAACACATAATTATTTGTTACTTTAAATAGTAACAATGAATTCCTAAACCAAAACATTGTAGAATACAAATAATAATAATGTATGTATTAATTAAAATTGTAAACTATATTTGGCTTACGTTAATATTTCGTCATAGCTTCATTATTTAATATTATTTTGTTAAGTCTATTTGGCATCGACACATAAGATCTGCGCTACCGGTTACTTCGTCCATCGACCACTTACGTGTAATAATGTGCGAGGTTAATAATGGCCTTCTCAACCGAGGTATATATAGAATTTTTTTTACTACTAGCACTGATATATTACCATTTTTGATCCGATTTGATTTTCATATTAGTCATTTTCTACTTATTTTTCAAATAGTTCGAAAAATCAGGTAGCCTGGAAGTTCAGTTGTCTAACTGACAGATATCGTAACATAATCTCCTGACAGCTCCATACATACCAAGTACAGGGCGATCCCCCCTAATTTCGCCCCCCTTTAACTTTTTAATTTTAAGTGTCCCAAAAAAATTAAAAGTATGGTTATGTAGGTACTGAAAAATACTTTTTTTCTGTGTAGAAAAAAACATTGGAAAAATTATCATTATACAGGGAAAAACAAAAAGTAATTTTTTTTTTCAACGGAACACCCTATATATGAATTTATTTTTCGATTCCTCGTAAAATTCTAAGCATACTTTATGTATGATGTTATACCTCTAGAGTTAGTAGTTTCACAGCTATAAACAGTTGAAAATCGGTACTTTGGCTCCTTTTCACTTTGGTAGCAAGAATATCTCTAATGATCTTCTTGCTACCAAGGTGAAAAGTAGCCAAAGTACCAATTTTCAACTGTTTATAGCTGTGAAACTACTAACTATAGAGGTATAATACCATAGATAAAGTATGCTTAGAATTTTACGAAAAATCGAAAAATAAGTTCATATATAGGGTGTTCCATTAAAAAAAATAATTTTTTGTTTTTCCCTGTATACTGATCATTGTTCCAATCTATTTTATACGCAGAAAAACAGTATTTTTCAGTACCTACATAACCATACTTTTATTTTTTTTGGGACACTTAAAATAAAAAAGCTGAAGGGGGGGCGACATTATGGGGGATCACCCTGTACCTTCTTTCCATCTAAATTTTGACAAAATCGCATTATTAATAAGAATATTATGGGGAGTCATGAAAAGTGAGTCATACTGTATATAATTTTTTTACTAATAGCACTGATACAATCCTTATCATTATTTGAATTAATTAGGTTTTGAAATTAATCATTTCCTACTCATTTTTGAAATAATCCGAAATGACAACTAGTTGTCAAACTAACAAGTTTGACATTTTGACATTTTCCGGTTCCGTTTCATTATTGACCTAGGTTTTTTTTAATATTATTTTTTACCTAGGGTGAGAAATGTTATTTCTCATTTGAGGAATGGAGTAAATAATGGTGATTTATCATGTTAGTGGTAACAAAATGACCATTCCATTGTTCTAATAACCTCTGCCTACTAATACTTATACCGTTTTTAAAAGATAATGCTTATACATACTTATAACCCCAGATAAACCCACACCAGATGCGAAACCTCCCACCTAACGCAAGAAAAAATAATTCGTTTAAAGCTCCGCCTCCTTGGGATGGCCGGCCATCCCAAGACATAATCAGGGCAAACTCTAGTGTGATTCCATGCTAGTCGGTTGGTTTAGTCTGAGAGCGGTACGAAAAATAATTAATCTTTATTTTATTTATGTTAAAAATGCCTGGTTATTTATAAATGCCTTTATTTGAATTGTTCTACTAGAAGCGGTGCGTAAAATCATTATTTAAATTACCCCGCGATCCTGAAAGGCATGTATAAATGTTGTTTAATGCACATTCCAGCACGCTTATTTCCAAAATTATTGCATATTCTAAAATCGAATGAACACGAAATTCGTTTAAATATCAAAACTGGCAGATACAATGTTATAGTTCAATCTTTTATAAATCCAACTAATGTTATACAGTGTCCGCCAGAATGATGGCCACATATGGGGAAATGTTTTATTATTATGATATCGAAACTTTTGTTTTAACCAATCAATTCTGCATGTCTGACAATCTAAAAATGCATTTCAACATTGAAAATATTTCTGTTTTCCTGGTATAGGGCCTCAAATCGTGAAAAGATGCATGCTACATTTGCCACATTCATGACGTCATACGCATGAGAGTTCGTGTTAGTTTGTTTATTTAAACCTAAATTTGATTATAACGTATCGGAATCGGATCAAATGACTAAAATAAATTAGAACTAACTGAAACTAACCGAATGTTTATTGAACGACTAACCAAAAGCACCAAAACGGGCTAAAACGTATCGGAATAGGTTACAAAAATTGAAGTAAATTAAAACTATTCAAAACAAACCGAATTTTGGCGACTAACCAAAACATTAAATTTGATTATTAAGTGTCGGAACTGGTTCAAATACCTAAAATAAATTGGAACTAACTGAAACTAACCGAAAGTTGATTATACCACTAACCAAAACTATCCATAAGCGCTAAAACCTATCGGAACAGGTTACAAAAATTAAAGTTTAAAATTAACCAAAACAAACCGAATTTTGGCGACGAACGAAAACAAACCACCAACATTAAATTTTATTATAATGTATCGGAACCGGTTCAAGTGACTAAAATAATTTGGAACTAACTGAAATAACCGAAAGTTGATTGAATGACTAACTAAAACTAACCAAAGGTAACTAAAAGCACCAAAACGGGCTAAAACTTATCAGAAGAGATTTCAAATGTTAAGTTAAAACTAACCTAAATTAACCGAATTTGGCGACTAACCAAAACTAACCAAACACATTAAAAATGCTTATAACGTACCGGAACAGTTTCAAATGACTAAAGTATATTAAAACTAACTGAACTTTACCGAAAGTTGATTGAACGACTAACTAACAAGAAGTAACCAAAAGCACCAAAACCAGCTAAAACGCATCGAAATAGATTAAAAATATTGAAGTATGTTCAAACTAACCCAAATTAACCCAATTTTGGTGACTAACCAAAAACATTAAAAATGCTTTTAACGTCTCGCTACCGGTGCAAATGACTAAAATAAATTGAAACTAATAGAATTTTACCGAAAGTTGATTGAACGACTAACCAAAACTAACCTAAAGTAAGTAAAGCATCAAATCGGGCTAAAACGTATCGAAATAGATTAAAAATATTAAAACTAAACCAAGTTAACCGAATTTTGGTGCCTAACCAAAAATAACTAAAAACACCAAAATTGTTTATAACGTACCGGAAACTAATTAAAATTAATTAATACTAACTGAAATTAACTGACAGTTGATTGAACGATTAACCAAGACTAACCAAAAGCACCAGAAAGGGCTAAAACATATCGGTTCAGATTCAAAATATTAGGGTAAGTTGAAACTAACTGTAAAAAACCGAATTTTGGCGACGAACTAAAATTAACCAAAACATTAAAATTGGTTATGACGAATCGGATGAGGTTCAAATGACTGAAAAAAATTAAAACTAACCGAAAACTGATTTAATAACTAACCAAAAGTAAGCATAAACACCAAAAAGGGCTAAAACGTATCGGAACTGATTAAAGGTATTAAAATAAGTAACTAACCAACATTAACCGAATTTTGGCGAATAACTAAAATGAACCAAAACAATAAAATTGGTTATAACGTATCGGATTCGGTTCAAATGAGGAAAATGAATTAAGACTAACCGAAAGCTGATTGAATGACTAACCAAAACTAATCAAAAGTAACCATAAACACCAAAAACAGCTAAACCTATCGAAACTGATTAAAGGTATTAAAATAAGTAACTATACTTGACGCGCCGAACAGATTCACCAATCGCGGAAACAATTAGTCTTATTTTATGATTGAATCGACCCACTGTTTTGTTTTTCATCTCGATTTTTCTTATCCATAATACAAAAAATGAAAATAGAGTGTGTTAATGAAAGTTCCTATGTTTGGAACCATTGGAATCATAAAATAAGAAGAATTATTGTATCCGTGTTTTCCGTGTTTGGTGAATCTGTTCGGCGCGCCGAGTATAATCTAAATTAACCGAATTTTGGCGACTAACTAAAATTAACCAAAGACGTTTAAATTGGTTATAACGTATCAAAACCTGTTCAACTGTCTAAAATAAATTGGAACTGGCTGAAAGTAACCGAATGTTAATTGAATGACTAACCAAAAGTAACTAAAAGCACCGAAACGGGCTAAATCGTATCGAAATACATTAAAACTGTGGAAGTAAGTTAAAACTAATACAAATTAACCGACTATTAGTGACTAACCAGAAACACTAAAATTAGATATAACGTATCGGCACTGGTTCAAATGACTAAAATAAATTAAAACTAACTGAAAAATATCCTTTTCTGGTGCTTTTGTTTACTTTTGGTTAGTCGTTTAACCAACTTTCGGTTAAGTTCAGTTATTTCCAATTTACTTTCGTCATTTGAACCGATTGCGATACGTTATAACCAGTTTAAATGTCTTTGGTCAATTTAAGTTAGTCGCCAGACTTCGATTGAATTTAACTTAATCTAATGTGCCGATACGTTTTAGGCCTTTTTGGTGCTTCTGGATACTTTTGCTTAGTTTTGGTTAGTCGCTCAACTAATTTTCGGTTGATTTCAGTTAGTTTTAAATTATTTTAGTCATTTGAACCAGCTCCGATACGTTATAACCAAATTTAATGTTTTTGTTTAGTTTAGGTTAGTCGTCAATATTCGGTTAATTTGGATTAGTATTTACTTATTTTAATATTTGAATCTGTTCTGATACATTTTAGCCCGTTTTAATGCTTTTATTTGCTTTTGGTTAGTTATTATATCAACTTTCGGTTACTTTTAGCTAGTTCAAATTTATATTAGCCGTTTGAATCCGTTCCGATATGTCTTAATCAAATTTAATGTTTTTGGTTAGTTTTGGTTAGTCCTTAAAATCTAGCTCGTTCTGGTCAGTTTTAACTTATTTTAATGTTTGTAACCTGTTCGGATACGTTTTAGCCCGTTTTGATGCTTTTGGTTACTTTTGGCTAGTTTTGGTTAGTCGTTCAATCAACTTTCGGTTTGTTGCAATTTATTTTAGTTATTTAAACGGATTCCGATAACTTTCAATGTTAAAATAACCTTAAATCGGCATACATTAAAGCGTATTAACAAAAATTTCTGCAAAAGTCATTTCAGCCATAATAACACAAGATTTCCATGACTATCTGTTGGGAAAAAAGAAAGTGAATGGCTATTGCAAATTTTTATTTTTCCTGAACCATTCTACCAACAAAACACGTTTTCATTTAATTGGTGCAGACCAACTATTTTAATATTGAAGAACAATTCTATAATTATACCCAGATTATTTGGTGCAGGCCGCGTATAACCACCGCATCAAGGTTAAAGTTGGCTGACGAGGAATTTGCCGATCTTTTGTATCTGGTGTGGGTTTATCAGGGCTTATACTCATCAAGAGTGTCGTATAGAGACATTTTGTGAAATTATGAATTTTGGGCTTATTATTTAAAATACATATCATGTATTATCCTTCGCATCTCCGCCATCCCTCATTACACTTTGTAGTATACAACTTTTTCCCAATCGGTACAATTTTTAAAGAAGTTATCTAAAAACATGGTGATTCAGCCGACCCTGGCTAGCCGCTCGAGCTCATCGCCTTGATGCGTCATTACAATTTTGTACCGGTCGGTGACAAGCAAGAATCCATAAATCGGTTCTTTCTTTTGGGTTTAAGAAGAAAAATGCCTAGAAATCGTATTTCTAGTATAGTGAAGTGTTAGTGATACGTCTTGCTCGCAAAAGGGGGCAATATTCATCGGAAGAAGCGAATCAGGGGGTGAGTCCATATAAGATTATATGCCAAAATATCAAATATACATAAATACCTGGTTATCTTAAATATATAAAAACAAAATCTCTCGTATAAAAGCAAACTAAATGTGTATAATACTAAACTGAGTATTATGAATAAATATGACACTTGTAACCCTTATTTTATTACTTAATAAAATTGAAATGGAAAATACTCTCAAACTTTTAAAACTAACTATACTTATTAGAATAAAATAGAGTGCGAACGGGTTACAGTACGTCAAAAATGCGAATGAAGCAGTAAACAAAAATTAAATGTGCTCACTGCGATTTGAATTATACTAACAAACTGTTATTTATATACGAGGGCATGACAAAACATTGTTACATTTATTTGTCGTCTGTGCACAATTACACAGAATCAAACAATATATTCGGAATTGAAATATATTATATCGAAATGAATATAAGTAATAAGCAACAGTTAACGATACTAGCTATTCGAACCGTTCTCTAGTAATCTCGTCTAATCGTACATCCTACCAAAGAAATACTATTCAATCACAAATAGTATATTATTTTATATGGAGGAAAAGTGATAATTTTCATGGCGCGCTCGTGTTTAACAGCCGAACGGAGTGAGGCTGGTAATAGAGAGCAAGCCATGAAAAGTAACTTTTCCTCCACATAAAATATACTGTTTTTTCTTCAAATGTCGACAAATTAATGCAAAAACATCTCTTTTTAATAGTAATAATATCTAATTATTATTAAAGATAAATGGGTTCGCAAGGCGGCTTAGACCACGGTCGTAGGTGGCCTTGCTTAGACCGGTGTAATATAATGTAACATAAAGCTGTCAGTGGACACTGTCAACAATAATTATTTTTTTAAGAATGCGTCTCCGATTCCGATTGCGTTTTAATTCCGTATTGATAAGCAGTTATTGAGTAAGTTCGATTAAATAATAACCAATTTGTTCCTAAATTAGTGATTTTTAGAAATGCAGTCACAAATTGAGTGATAAATACAAATTGTAGTTTAATAAATCTTGAGTTGTTGACGCTTATTTTGTTGTCTGTTTGTATTGTATCTATGTTGCTTTGACAACACTTTTACCTCCGCCGCGGCGCCGGCGGAAAAGTGAAAAGTAAAGCTCCGGCGGAGGAAAAACCAAACTTCACGGCCGTCTACACAGTCGAGTAATGACGGATTTACTGACGTTTGAAGAAAAAAGTGTTTACATAACACAATCAAAAGGAGGAAATATATACCGGTCGGCCTGCACATTTATTAATGTTTTACATAGAGGAAAACGTTTATACCATATAAAGGAACATAAAAAATAGAAACAAATGGTTATAATGCCTTCGTATCATTCATTTTTCGATATTTGATCCCCGTATGGGGCACATGTGGGACTATAAACTACAATTCGATTCGATGCAAATATTGCAAAACAAAAAACAAAGTTATATTTAATTATTATCCACTGACTCATGCTGCAGATCTATATGAAAATTTAAGAGTATGGCAATTACATAAGGTATTAAAATTTGAAAAGAATAAACTTATTTACAGGATAATAAATAAAACTCAAAATTAAAATATTATCGTAATATTTTCAAAGGATATTCATACCCACAATACTAGAGAGTTTATAGGAAATCATACTGTTATTATTACTAAAATGCAATTATCCTCAATACCAGTGTTCAAAAACACTGTCTAGAGGAATAAGGACTATGTATATTGTAATTATTGCTATAACTGTATTAACAAATACATTCCATAAAAAAAAAATAATTTTTAGTAAGTCGAAGAGTGCCCTTTTCTCACGAAATTAACCTCTAAAAACTAGCCACAAAGGCAAGCTGACGCATATTTTACGAGCGACTAAATCCCAAGTTGGGTATTATTATAGCTTTGCATGGCCTCCGTTGGCTTTGCTCGCAACGGAGGCTCAATCAACAAGAACTAAAAGTGCTAACCAAAACTAACCAAAAATTAAGGGAAAAAGGCGGAATGTTATCGTTCGGCTTTGTCGAAGCAATGTAATACCGGAACGCATTATTTTTAAACAATTCGTGTTGACATGAGCCGTCCGGTGAGGGAAAAAATTGGAGTAAACATTGCTTGCAGGAGGTGTTAATAAATAATAATAATACCTATTTACAAATTCGCATTTGCAGATGCGAATAACTTTAACTAAAATTGGCCTTCACATTTGTAGATGTGAAGGGCCCCCAACAGCCTCCACCCCAGTAGGTATATTATGTAAAAGTAGTTAGAGGCACACTATATCCCTACATTTGCCGATGTAAAGGATATATGTACTGACAAAAATAAAACGATATAGTGCTATGTATTTGCAGATACAAAAACAAATAACCACCATACTATTGCAACCCTCTTACATAAAACTATTGCATTGGAGGTAGCGAATTATTACACTCTTGGTTTCTATTCAAAACAGAAATTACAGTATTTGCAGATACTGTAAATATGCTAAAAAAATCGTTGCATTTGCAGATGCAGTCGAAAACATAACCAGGGTTAAGCAGCAAGCAAAAAGGTAAATAGTTTGTTGTATTAGCAGATACAATCGATCGTACCCACTGTCTGCAATTGCAGACAGTGAACATATTCATGAACCTATTTTTCTGTTCAAAAACAGAAATTACAGCATTTGCAGATGCTGTAAATAGGCTAATAGATCGTTGCATTTGCAGATGAAATCGATATCATAAGTAACAAAACCAAGGAAACTCTTTTGCATTGGCAAATGCATTAGAAGATCCTCTCACGCTAGCTGAGGAAATAACTTATTCGAATCAAGACTTACCAACATCAGAAGCACTAGATGGTCCTGAACAAAGCAGCGACCACCTAGCTGTGTAGGTGTAGGCAAAAAAAAAACAAAAAACAATCACACCTGCGAGGCCAGAACTACATACTCAGATAGTTTAGATGGGACAATTACTTATTAAAAGGACTAAAAGATATAAAAAAAAACAAACAGTATGATAGAGAAGTATCCGCCAAGTGCAATGTCCTCAGACCATCAAAATCCATCAAAATTAAATCTCGAAGAGAGTACTAAATCCTGCCAAGACAACTACTGTATCAATTACAGAAACAACTATAGTCCATGGGATTAGTGCCTTAGCCCTCCCTTTCAATAATTTAATTAGCCAACCGCCTGAACTAGAATTATACGTTCAAAATTAGAAGAAATTAAAGGTAAACAGTTCAATAATAGAGTGCGTACAGGATTATAAAATCCCTTTCAATAAGACGCCACTCCGGTTAGCAAAGTAGAAGACTACCTAGGACGGCAAAAAATGTAATTTCAAAATACGCATTCTTGGGAAAAACTGATCTCTTAAAGATGCATATTTCCATATCCCTATGCACAGTAGTCAAAAAAGTTGTTAAGATTCGTTTTTTGCAACGTACTATACCAATTTAATTGTGTTTCGTTTGGTTTATGTACAGCTCCATATCTTTTCACAAAACTGAAATCCGTTGTAAGATATGTAAAATTAAAGGGTATAAAAACTGTACTCTACTTAGACATTTGGCTATTGGTAATTCAAAAAGAATTGCTTAAAAGTATAAATAAAATTACATAAACATTACAAGATTTAGGTTTTATATAAATTCCGAAAAAAGCGTAGTTATTCCCCCGCAACCATGCTCACTTTTGGGGTTTATACAAGAGAAAAGGGACCTACTGGCAGAACAGTCTATTATCTTTACCCTGAAAAATACTTACTCACATCTCCTTGCGGAGAGAAACAACCATTGTGGGAGAAAATTTCTCTGGCTCTAAGGAAATTAGGAAGTTTCCTGAGAAATTAAACTGATTATTTTTTATTGCAAACTATAGAACAGTAAAAAAAAATAAATAAATAAAAAAAAAAATAAAAAATATCGATACGTATTTTTTTATTTCCACTAAAGATGAATATTACAAGAGCTATACCAGTTTTTAGTTTTGTATATATAGATATACTATGCATGGTTCATGTGTATTATGACGTCATAAGCACATCTCAAGGCGTTGTATCTGCCTCATTTTTCGGCCTAGGGAAAAAAGAAAAAACACGTGTTCACTTATTTTTCATGGGCTATCGAAATCAGCAATAAAAAAAAATTGATGAAACTTCCTCATTGTGAGGAGAGCTTTTCTATAACAAAGCCGAGAACAAAGCGTACCTAATGAAGCGATAAAAGTGATTATTTCTTCATTGACAGATAGCGCCCTCAAACAATACGGAAATACTTGCAATAAATAGGGGAATTTCTGTTTTTCTAAGCGCCAACAAATATATAATAAAACCGTAAACTTATTCTTGAGCTCCTAAACATTCAATTGTCTTCCGAGTCATCCTACTCTAACAAAAGACGAAGCGGTTATAAAAAGGTTTCTCAATGGAACATTTAACATAAGACCCCCAAAATAAAAATACTCAATTACTTGGGATGCCTACCCAGTTCTACAGCGCTTAAAGAGCATGTACCCTCACGAATTCTTAAATCTACAAATCTAACTTTAAAGCTAGTAACACTCTTAATACTAATAACGGCACACAAATCACGGACAACCCGGAAGTAAAAATAGACAATTAAATATGAATACATAATTGAAATCAGATTCCCGGATAAAATAAAAGCATGTGGCTTAAACAGGCTTCAACCTAGTTTGATATTACCTTATTTTATTAATCAACCTGAACTATGTATAGCCACACTATTAGAGACTTACATAGAACGCACAAAAGGAAAAAGGGTGCTACCAGTCAATAAAAGGTGAATAGTTCGTTGTGTTAGCAGATACAATCGATCGTACCCTCCACTGTCTGCAGTTGCAGTTGCAGCTAGTGAACATACCTATTTTTTTGTTCAAAAACAGAAATTACGACATTCACAGATACTGTAAATATGCTAATAGATCGTTGCATTTGCAGATGCAATCGATACCACAAGTAGCAAAACCAAACAAAATGTAATACTCACTCACAAAAAGCCCTATCACCCAGACAGCAGTCAAACCATTAGCAGATGGGTCAAGTTAATACTAAAAGCCAGCAGTATAAACACGGAAATCTTTGGAGCATACAGCACGCGATACGGGGCAACTTTAGCAGCTCAAAGAATGGGAGTTACATTACAAACCATTCAGAAGATAGCTGGCTCGACAGAAAAATCAACAGTATTCTCGAAATTCTATAAAAAACTTGGCGTGGATAATCCCACTGGATTGGCATCTAAGGAATCATATAAATATTAAGCTACAATTATAACTTACTTACCAACTTGTTATCATATTACACAAGAATAATGGTATATTATTAAAAATAAGTTAAAGGTTAATATCAGTTAAGCGTTAAACATGATATATGTACCTTCATGATGTGTGTTATTAAATCTAACGGTTATAAATTTGAATTTTAGTTTATAAAAAGGGACTACAGAAAACTCGCAATTTCCAGTTAATGTAGATTACATCGCAAATACTTTAAACATCTACAAAGTGTAATGAGGGATGGCGGAGATGCGAAGGATAATTACAAGATCAATCGACTTACCTGTAAGGAAGATCGATCGGAATTATCCGAGCATCTCCGCCATCCCTCATTACAAACCCACCCAGTCTTTACCTTCTCCCTATCACCCCAAATGCAATGTAATCAAAAATCTCACGAACCAAAATTGTAATGACGCATCAGCCCGAGCGGCTAGCCAGGGTCGGCTGAATCACCATGTTTTTAGATAACTTCTTTAAAAATTGTACCGATTGGGAAAAAGTTGTATACTACAAAGTGTAATGAGGGATGGCGGAGATGCTCGGATAATTCCGATCGATCTTCCTTACAGGTAAGTCGATTGATCTTGTAATTATATATTTTTGTAAAGCTTATAAAATTTCTATTCAAATGAAAGAAAAATATACTAAAAAACTACGCTACTGGATTTTACGTAAAAAAGTGTATGGGACCAAGTTTTTATCTTTGCGATATGTCAAAGGAGAGTCCCAAAATGCATATTCCACCTGTATCTCAGAAACGAAGCAGGCTATGAAAATCAAGTTTATGCCATCGTTCTTTTCACAAAAAAGTAGCAAAGTACGGATGATATTTGGCAAGATTATTTCCTGATTGAACAAAAAAAGCCTATTTACTAGTAAAACCATAATTTAATCAATCAAAGCAACGAACAAAGAATTTTACTGGGTACTATTACTAGTTACAATTTACGTAAAATATACAGTTATTGTATACTAATGCTTGATACTTCAGATAAATGCACATCATCTTCGGAGGTCGTTGCAGCAGTAGTAGTGTTTTGGTTTATTTGCCCCTGAGAAGAATATGCTTCAGGCCCCTTGCTTCCATTTCTTAAAGCATTTATAATTGTTGAGTGATGGTTACTATCCATTTGTAAATATGGTTTATGGAACTAGCTCGATTGTATCCTATTATTTTTATCAGCTGTTGCTCTTCGATCCCTGCTTTTGCTAGGTTGCTGATAGCTGTCGCTCTTAGTGAGTGGTTTGTATTTTTTTTATCTTTTGTGCTATCCGCAGCTTCTTTTGTCCATTTTGACAGCTCGTTTCTTCCCACAGGTATATTTTAAAGTCATCCTAAGGTCTGTAGAGTGTTCCATGTTGAGTTTGGTGTCAAAAGCAGCCTATCTGCCTTGATGTTTGTTGAACGTTTTGATATAAACATGTAATACAAGCGTAGCGGACAAAATTCAGGGCGCTTAGTGTTTGGAACTAACCATTTGCTGTCGCACATTTTTTTTGCACCTTCTTGAGCGGCTTTACTGAAAACTGGGTTGTATTCTATTCTTCCTGCAACAAGAGAAAAACATTTCATTACTTGGTTGTCAAAATATTATTTTTTCCATATTTTTACCTAATTACAAAAAAACACACCGCAAAAAAGAAAAAAATAGTAGAAAAACATACCTGTTCTAATTCCATCATTGTCGGTCTCTGGTTTGAAGTAGTGCATTATACAATTTTACGCTTCTCCACCCCTCCACTGCAGTTCCATTGATGCTATAAGGTAAAACTTGCGTTGTATGGGTGTATTTTCGTCCCATAAAAATACCATTTTGTGGTATTCATCGAGTTTTAGTGAAGTCGAACTTGTTTTTCTTTTATCTTCTTGTTTCTGAAGAGTTCTTCTTTTTGCGTTTCGAGCGTCACGAGATGTTTTAAATTCAATATCATAAAACGGACCAAATACAGTGTTGTAATCCACAAAAAAAGTTTCATGTAGCTTCTTGGCAACGATGTTCCACATTATTTTAACGCAATGTTCTTTATACTCACCATCATTGACTTTGCGCATATTCAAAGCCCAGATTTTTGGAATTAAATTTAAAGTTGATACTGTTTATTTTTATCAATTACGTTTTTTTTTTCAGAGCATAAACTCATAAACTACTTCCAAATGCTGTTGTGTGTCTTTACTGTACGCTATTTTTTACTTCTTGTTTGATTTCTTCGTTTGAAACATATCCAAAACGCTTTATGTTGCACAACATTACTTTTTGCGAAAAAATTATTTAAAATAAAAGCGTTGTTAGGTGGCTACGTGGAATTGTTCTGCTAAAGTAATTCGCTGAAAACTAGATAGAAATTCAACAATTTTTTATTTTGACAGTACCTATCAAAAATTTTTCCGGAAAAATTACTGACAGGAGCTGTCATGCAATTTTCCCACTTGAAAATTAAATATGACATACGAATCATTGTCAGTGATTGGTCAAAATTTATAGGAAGGAAATAATCATATATTACGAGAACTATGAATTTAATCGATTAAACTAAAATGTTAAATGCAAAATAACTTATTTATAAATTATTTTGCATGAAAATATTTCCAAAAAGAAAAATCATGCGAGAAATATTGAACGTAGTTAAATCGATTAAAGTCATAGTTTGAGTGGCATACGGCTAGATTATTTCCTGAATTAATTAAATTTAATCCATAAAGGCCGTTAAAAAATTTAATGGTAATTTTATATTATTCAACAAATATTACCTAAATCGCGGATTCATTCTGCTCAAAGCAACAAAAACACATTCAGAAAATTGAAAAAGACACCATCGCCGACGCTTCAAATGATATTTGTGCTTTTGTCACCTTGGTTACACACTCCAATGATGCGTTGACTAGGCCCGCTTATCAAAGTCGACATGCAAATTTACAAAATATCGTTTTAACTGTTAATGAAAAGTGCAAGAATTAGCTACAATCGACAAAACGAAATCCAATTAGAGGACGCAGTTTAATCGCTGTTAAACAGGTCTAGTGCAATAATCACTTATCTAAACAAAATTTATTCAGAAAATCGGGTTGTCTAATTAGTCCATTTTACGATGAAGGAAATAATCGGCAATATTTTTGACGGGTATGAAAGTTTGTTGCTTGGCAATTTCGCGAATGACATTTTTGACAAAACCACGAGCCGTGTAGGGCGAGTGGTTTTGTAAAAAATGTCATGGGCGAAATTTTGGCAACAAACTTGAATAAGCCAGAAGAAAATATTGCAGACATAATTTTTTTTTGGAGTGGTATTCGACATGACCATTTTACGAGAGTGAGAATAGATAATAGAACTCGGATTTTCACATAAAAACTCGTGTTAATGAAAAAATGTCAGTTTGAAATGACTTATCTCAAAATGTCAAAAAATTGGTGCTGAAATACCATGTTGCTTAATTTTGTCGACCACCAGTTAGTTTTACTTGTATTGTCAATTGAATACTGATTTTATTGTCGGTGTAATAGACTCTAGTGAAATAATCATATACAATATCACAAGAGAAAAAATGTTGTCGGCAAAATTTTCGAAAGGCATGAAAGTTTGTTGCTTGGCAATTTCTCGAATGATATTAGGTCTGTTCTAGCAGCGATTTCAAACGGTTTCAAACCGTCCGGAGTTTGCGCATGACGATATAAGCGTCGCTTATATGGCTATGCGCAAACTCCGTACGGTTTGGAACCGTTTGAAATCGCTGCTAGAACATTATGTTGGTATCAAAATCGCCTGACGGCTCGTTCGAAACGAGGATCTAAACGAGTAAGTAGTATTATAGTTAGTTTGTCAGACTAGCATAATAGATGTATGATTAAAGGTGAATTAACTGACTTTATTTGACCTCTATCTGTTACATGTTTTCATGCTAAATTGACATGTAACAAGTGAGCCTTTTTTCTTTCAGATCCATCATCCTAATATTCCATATTGATAGTACGAAACAGCTTTTACGAGGTTTGCTGCCACAACTATTGGCACACACAAACGTTCCCAGATCCTGGTCATCAATTCTGCATTTAAAGCATGTCATTTATAGGACCATAGATAAATTAAGAGATCAGAGAAGACGCAGGGTGAACAATCTTTGAAAATCAGGATTCAGATACTAAAAAATATAACGGACACCTTTATTTTGTACAGAAATGATGATCTGCATTTTTAGGTGAAGCTAAAATCCTAACGTTTCCAAATATAGTGGGGTGCATGCCACGTTTACTTGGGCCATTCTCAATTAGGAATACAAAGCCAGTGTGATTTATCAAGCTAGAAAACCCACAAATAAAACAAATAAATTTTTATCTACGCTTTATAACACGTGCGCTAAAAATTCCTGCTCATATCAGAAGAAAGAAGAAACGAATAGTACATCCTATGGCGATATGTAAATTATTTATAAATATTATACTTATATTAGAGTAACTTTTTGTATTGTGAAATTTGTTAATACATCCATTTGTCGTTGTTTGGAACCACATCCATATTATTATCCTTTCATGAAAAAAATGTTATCGATTGATGTCAAAATATTCCAAAAATACCATTTAGTTTTGGTTTGATTTTAACATTGAAAATGTTTCTATTTTCCTATTATGTGATGTCAAATGACGAAAAAGTGCATGTTACATTTGCCACACATGACGTACGATGCGTGAGAAATCGTGTTAGTTTTTTATGTGGACGGAAGCGGTTCAAATGACAAAAATAAATTAGGAATAACTGAAACTAACCGAAAGTTGATTGAACGACCCAAGCTAACCAAAACGGGTTAAAATGTATCAGAACAGTCAAAAAAAATAGAAGTAAGTAAAACTAACTCAATATAACCGAACTTTGGCGACTAACCAAACCTAACCAAAAACATTATTGGTTATAACGTATCGGATCCAGTTCAAATTACTAAAACAAATCGGCACAAACTGAAACTAACCGAAAGTTGATTGAACGACTAACCAAAATCACCAAAAATGGCTAAAACCTATCGAAACAGATTAAAAATATTAAAGTAAGTTGAAACTATCCCAAGCAAACCGAAATTTGGCGACTAACCATAACTAACCAAAAACATTAAATTTTGATTATAACGTATCGGAGCCGGTCCAAAT
>MU187976.1:5663-28703 GCA_016904865.1 Pissodes strobi | reverse complement strand
ACTAACATCCTATACAGCAGACATCAATTCCTACAGACAATAATTTTTTTAATTAAACTTCTTTCTCCTTCTGGAAATTCTCAGATCATTTATTTAGAATTATACATATAGCCCAAATATTCCTCTTCCTGTCTAGGCGCGAATATATTTTTCCTTATTTGTGATAAGACCTAAGGACTCTTAAACTGCTTTGGCCCCTGTTACGGTTATCCACCATTTCAGTTATCATAAAATCATAAATATTTTCAACTATTTATTGTTTTTTGCTTACTACGTGTATTCGGTAGGTATCCGAATTATATTATATAACACGGTATCGAGAGTTTTAGTCATACTTAGTCCTACGCCAACAGCGTGTAAGTTGTAAAGAGTTTAATACAGTAATTTGGGGTGCTTAATTGATTATCGTCGTTTTATTTTAAACCCGACGTAACACCCTATTGAAAACTGGTTACACTCGTTTTAAATATTTAACGACTGGCCTAAGGAGTTTTGTAAAAATTGAAGGTGTTATATTTAACCAAATGGTACACAATTTAAATTCCTATGTGATCTTTAAAATAAACCCTTAGATATGTTTTATATTTCGTACAGTAATTTTATCAGCGCAGCGGCCCAGCAAATGCAGAGTAAGCATTCTACATTTTATTTCTCAGTTTTTAGCTTAGCGGTATGACTAATGCCCGATGCGCAGTTATTTTTCGTGTTTACGTATGAAAGTATGTTTTCTACGTTATTAAAGACTGTAAAAGACTGCAAGTGTTTTCTTTAACAATACAGGCGTTATCCTTTGACACTATTAATAGGCAAAAGGAAGTATGCATCCTGCAAATCTATTTTGCTATATAATAATTCTTGGAAATTAATTTGAATGCTTTACGATAATCCTCTAGACAAACAATGATTTGTGGGTGATATTTTCATCACTATATTATAATTCAAAAAGATTTAATTACCTAAAAATTATGAATCACTGACTTATGTTTCCCAACTCGTCAGCATGTCTTCTCTCTCCACTTATTTTCGGCATCGCACTTCGCACTAAATAAAACGTACTGCACGTGACGGCACAATAAAATGAACTGATGGATATTGCTTGGTACAGGGCCGGCCGGGGTGATGGCTTACTTATCACATTCTTTAAACTCTGTGCGCTGATAGGACATAAAATGAGACCTACCAACTATCTATCATAGAAGGACGTAGAAGCGAACAATAATTCGATAAAATATGACCAAGAAAATTTAGTTAAAAGAATTTAATACTTTTTTACATGACTCCGAAATTATCCACAGATATTTTTATATAGCAAAATGTGAGGCAAATCGGTTAAAGGTACTCTACTTTTTGGCTGGGTATTGGATAAAAAATTCTTTCATCATTTATTGAGAATCTTTACTCTAGAATTGATGCAAAATTATGTTATCGCTTATAAGTTGGCCTATTTTCCCTAGGGAAAGCATATCTTTTGGTTGAAGATAGCTATGTTGGATTATTTAATTGATATTATTACTGAAAATATTTAGGAACATTTTTAATTACATGAAAATGGTTGATTCTTGATACAATTTTGGCCAAACCTGCTTTTGGAATATTATCATGGATTACAACGAAGTATCAACGAAGGGTTTTGAAAAAGTAATTTTTTTTTTAAATCTTGCTCAGAAATGAGTAGGCTAGTCGAGTTGATGCAACTGAAAAAAAAATATTTAAATTTAACATACCATGTTGGGGTTTCAAACCTTCGGCAAAATACACTAAAACATACTTTCAACAATACACAATTTTAAGATCATTGCCATCGCCTCCAGGGCGTGAAGAAGTCGAGTTTCTATTACCTTGAAAACATTTTATTTAACCCGGCCGGGCTATCAATTCCTTTTTACAGAATTAAAATACCACTATTTGTTTTCGATATATCGGCCCTCCGAGTTTTAAGTGAAAAGTTCAATTCAGCAAAACGTAGGATTATGTTTGGTTATAAAGTTGTTCGCTTTCTGAAAACACCTTTAGGATATAGAAAAGTCAAATACTATTTGGGTAAATATTGTATAGTCATGAGGCATTAACCGTCACACAGCAGGATTTGTTTATGATAATGGCACACACACTAACGGGAGATCCTATGGCGTTCCACAAGCGGTGCATGTGCGAAGATGTTGGTTGACACGGTTCTTGAATAGTTGTAGGTTGTAATTAGGGAGAAACAGATGTCCTGGGACTAAGTTCCACAGTAATGAAGTGCGCCAGACAAAGCAGTTCTTGTAAAGAGATGTTCTAGGTGGTACAGTTATACGACGAACTGGTACGCTCTTGCCGTCTTTGTGACTATCTGACAGGCGCTGCCAGAGACGGGATGAGGCGGGCCAAATCCTGGGAACATCTGCCGTGAAAGTATCTGTAAAACAGGGATATCTCGGTCACAAGCCTGCGGTGTTCCAGACTATCCAGATTCCGGGTCGCCGACAAGATGCACAGCTCTCTTCTGAATGAAATCCGTCAGCTTTAGGGTGTGCTTTAGTGAGGCACCCCAGATGTGTGAGCAATATTTCAAGCACGGTCTTATTTACGCTTTGTATGGCAAGAGCAACTGCTGCGATGTATACGGTTTTTTGTTCCGAAATAGCGCACCAAGCTTCTGGGAGGTTGATTTTGCGACGTTAGCGACGTGGTCATGCCAGGACAAATAGCTCTTGACCGAGACACCCAGCAGTTCGTTTGACGAGGATGAAGGAATGGTCGATTCTGCCATAATGATGTCAGGGCCCGCCGTGTTGACTGACCCTCTTGGTAAATGTGGCTGCTTGAGCCTTTGCTGCATTGAACTGAACCAAATTTCTGTCGCCCCAAGTTTGAACTTTCTCCAGGTCTTGATTAATTGCTGTAATCTGCTCCTGCCTGCGGTTATAAGTCTCAGCCGCTGATGGGAAAGGTTTTCTGACCTAAATTGGAAGACAAGGGTACTGTCATCTGCAAAAAAAATAAACATGATTATTCGTTTCGATCAGCAGGTCATTAATGTAGATGAGGAAGAGTTGGTGAAAGTATTGCGCCCTGAGGCACGCCCGCGTTGATGGTGAATGTACCCGAGATGTGTCCATCGACTGCAACGTGTAGGGATCGGTTCTTAAGGAAACTGGCAAGCCAGCTAAAGAGAGAGGCTGGCAGTCCGAAGGACGGCAGTTTGTTGAGTAGTTCGTCATGCCAAACTCTGTCGAATGCCTTTAAAATATCCAACGCAATCGCTTGAGATTCTCCGTAGTTCTCAATTGCCCTACTTCATATATGAGTGACATATTATTAATAGCCGTATTGATTATCGCAGATTATTCCGTTGTTCTCGAAGTACTTGAGTAGATGCTGATTGACTACACGTTCCATGACTTTGGAGATTATTGGGTGCAAGGCAATTGGGTGATAGTCTAATGCCGTGATTATCAGGCTGCACTCGAGCGACTTTCCAAGAAGACGGGTAAATCCCCTTTACGTAAGACAGAGAAAAAAGCCTGGAAAAACGGGTTGGCGCAGTTCTTTAACACGATGACAAGTATTCCGTCCGGTTCTGATACCTTCTAGTAGGGGAGCTAGTGAACCATCCTAGCAACCCGATTCCCACAAAGCTAGAAAATTTTGAAATTATGTTTTATTATCGGTCAATTATGAAAATACGAGTCTGGCAGGCATTTCGCGGTTGCGTCATCATCCCCTAAATTTTTGAAAATGTAAAAAAAATGTTGTAATCCACAAGACTACAATTTTAACACGTGGAAATTTACATAAGTGTAAGTGTAAAAAAAATTGACAACCTATTTTGAGGGTTGCAAGTTAAGTGTAAATGGTTATTTATGTTAATAATTATTTATTCTTGAAACTTATTAGTTTCCATAGATCTGTGTACATTATTATGGCAGCTATTAGTCTTCATCTTCTGAATCAAAATGATAATTATCTATTGTATGATCGTTTTCTGGAAAAGAAATACATTTTTTTATTATTAAAATGGAATGAGGGATTTTTTTTTAACATACAAACACTATGTGTACAAATAAAACACAAAATATATTTACTTGACCCAATGTTATTAGATTGATCGGATTGTAAAAGAGCATCATTTATAGACGGTGGCACAGTGTTACCCTCATACCGGTTGTATATATATTTATTATCATCAATAATCCATCCATCTGGTGTTACGTTGTAGGTACTTTATGATTGGCATTACCTCCATATACTCGTTATATATATTGTGCGCGTAGAAAATGCTCATGTAATTCGGACTGACATGCTGGTAAATTCGATGAGTCGTTGTTTAAATATTTTTTATTAAATGATTCATTCATATTTTTTGGTTTACAAGTGATCAAAAATGTATTATATCTTATTTCGTTAACAGCAACTCCTTTGCTGCCATAAATTTTACAGACAAATTTTTGAATAATTGGAAAAATTTCACTGCTACGCCCTGTTATATTATAAGCACTCCTAAGTTTTTTGAAAGCTTTTTGATATTCTAAATTTTTCATAAGAAATGAAAAAGGCTGTTTTCCCCTTTTTTTGAAAAATGATGGATTGTAGTCACAACCGGTTAGTGCATGAAATCCTGGTAAACTTAATGATAAAGGTCGAAGTTGACAAATGTGATGTATAATTTTTGTGTCTGCCTCTTCGTGATTTATGCAAGACAAGTTATCGTTATAAATCGAAACAACTGAATTATTTTTAACTACCTACATAATTATTATGACAATGCATTTTATTGTTTTTTTGGCAAATATCGCATCTGCATATGACACAAATTATATTCACTGCTTCCATAATCAACACTAGTAGTAAAACTTAATAAGTATTAAATTATTTTTTAATATTGAATTTTTAATAGCTTTGTGCCACGCCGAGAAATAATGTACCTATAGCCGTTGCCACATCTTATTCATTACCATCTAGTCATCTTGCGGCGGCATCCTTTGATTTGGGACAGTGCCGTGCAAATTTTAGAAGAGGGTCATAACTCAATATTATTTTAAACGTCTGGGCATCTGATTAATACTTTTGGCAGTTCGCTTAACTTAAAATATACTTTTTTATCATCTAAAAACGATTTTAAATGGCAAAACTGTATCAAAATACGAAATTTCGGACTTCTTTAGGGCGATAGCCGAGGCTTCGGACGAATTTTCGAGGATTTTGAACCGAAAATTAATTTTTGTATGTACATATGATGAAATCCTTAAAGCTGGTGAAACAGGATTATTTTATAAAATGACTTCCAGTTAAGCAATGATATTTAAATGAAAGAAATTCTCAGAAGGTAAGACGCTAGAAGAAAAGTTTACTCTAATGATAGCTGGAGATATGACGTGAGTGAAAGTAACTCATTATAGGAAAATCCAAAATGCCAAGATGTAATAAAAGCTTAAAGAATTTACCTGAGTTTTATGAGCATTACAAAAAGTACGGATGACTTTAGAAACTATGGATGACCTTATGAAATTCCTTTCCCTTCGCGATTAGTATGAAGAACTAAGGAATGCAAATCATATTATGAAAGTTTTGGATAAGTATCCATCGCATTACATTAATCCAAGCTTAGTAGCATTTAAATTATGTTTGCTACCGTTTTTTTAGAACATATGATCAATTCGTTTATTACACAAGCAAGATTTGTCATATATCTGCTGCATGGGAAACACCATCAACAATAGTTTATGCTTGTTTTCAACATGCTGGATTTATTACAATAAAACTAAATTCGAGACAATAGAAGAGGATAAGTTGCTATATACCACTGGCTCAATTCGTTATTAATGCAACCAATAGGATATTTACTAAGGAGAAGCTACGAAAATTAGTGATCGTTGAAAAAGCTTTATAAGCTTGTAGTAATTTAAGTGAAATAGATATTTCAAAAAATGTAGGGAACACCTAATGAAAGAAAATGATGATGAATGAGATGCAACTTTCATATGCCACCATGAGCAGAAGATATTCAAGCTGTATTTAGAGAAAAATTAACTTTTGTGGGGTGCTAAGGATACTAGTTTGCTAGCTAGCATTTCCACAAAACTTGAGCGAATTTGCTGCGAAAGTAAATTTAATGAGCAGAGTAAAATAACGGATTTTTGTCCGAATATAATAATTAGTTTATAAGCTTATGTTTATGCTTCGTTATTTATCATAAGATTTTCTAATTATTTCCAATGTTTCGGTTTTGAACGAACTTAACTCTTCGCTGACCTTTTTATTTGCGTTAACTAATGATGTCCAATACTTAAAAGAAGAAAAAATAATAAGGAACAAGGCCGAAAAGTAGTATTTTAAGTCTCATATTTTTATTGCGTAGAAAAAAATTACAATAATAAAGTAATTTTTAGGTCAAATTATCCCTTTAAACAAAGATAGGAAAGTAATGATACCATTTTAAAAAATTTAAGTATTTTCCCATATTTGAAAACTTCTTTACACCAAATTATTGGAATCAATTTGGACAACTCTGCGGCAATTCGATCGATTCGTAACTCATATAGTTTCGAAAAACCGAATAATTAGGCTTACATTGAAGACACCCTATATACAGTATGTTTATGGATGCGAAAAAAAATCTTTTGCATATTTTTTAAAAATATAAAT
This sequence comes from Pissodes strobi, assembly GCA_016904865.1. Classification (NCBI taxonomy): domain Eukaryota; kingdom Metazoa; phylum Arthropoda; class Insecta; order Coleoptera; family Curculionidae; genus Pissodes; species Pissodes strobi. The sequence goes on along the minus strand of MU187976.1, from coordinate 22,076 downwards.
AATCACAAATTGTAACTTTTGTATATAAGAAGCGCGAAAAATAAAAATTATAAAATTTGATATCGAAAAACTAAACTTACCGAAATTTTCAAACGTACTTATGGATACCAATGGATATGAATAGTGCACTAAATAGGAATGAGTACTCTCTCCAACAAATGTTTTTAGTCTTTTACTGTTTATATACTAGGACTAGGAAGTCATTCGTTTAGTAGTAAGTGAAAAAAATGTATAATTTGCAACAGACATGTGCTACAAATCGACTTAACAAATCTGGAATCAAATCTTGGATAGACATATATAACGAAGAAGTGTATACATTCTTTGAAATATTAATTTGCATGGGAGTAGTTAGAGTTCCAACCTTAAGAAAAAGAAGTTGCAATTCATGAAGGCATGGTACGTTTAAGTATAAGCCAATATATTAAGAATAATCGACAGAAGTTGGTGTTAAGCTGTATAATTGTGTATATTGGAAGGTCATACGATTAATGTAAAGGTATATTGCGGCGAAGTGGAAAATCAAAATGATTTGGGCGACCCACATACAGTGTAGATGCTCATAAAACTCATTGGGCAGCATTTTATAGTGTGATAATTTTTCCTCAGGCGTCTCCTTAGTAAAATGACTTTTAGGAAAGAAAACAGTCTTCTTTAGAACACTTAGGGCAAGCAAGAGGGGTATTCCAAAAAGAAGTTATTAGGCACGTTGTTAAGAAAAATCTAGTGGTAGGAATATATAATGACAAGGGCATTAAAGTAATGAAGCGACAAAGTAAAAAACGCATACTTGTGATATCCAACAAAAAGGTCCATGATATCAGCGTTCGAGATACCGTAAAAGAAATAGAAATTCGGAATCAGTTATTAAACCTAAATGTATATAATGTTAAGTTAAAAATGTTACCTTATATTAAGGAATCCGACACAAAGTTACCAAAATGTCAAGTTATTGTACCGCTTGTGAAAAAAAATATGTGCCTCACATTTATTAGCACACAACTGAAGTGAAACTTCTGAATGAGATATTAGGAATTGAGTTTTTATTCTTTCATGCTTTTTTATCTCTACTTTTGCCCCCGCTTTCGACACTTCCTTTAATTTTTTTTTCTTTTTATCCAACTTTTTTTCGCCTAAGACCGCGTTTCTTTATCTTTTTTTTGCTATTTCGATTTATAATATTTTTATTAACTTTACGAACTATTATTTTGTATTATTTTTTTTTCTTATTTGGTTGTATAGCTGGAGATATGACGTGAGTAAAAGTAACTCATTATAGGAAAATCCAATATGCCAAGATGTAATAAAAGCTTAAAGAATTTACCTGCGTTTTATGGGCATTACAAAAAGTACGAATGACTTTAGAAACTATGGATGACCTTATGAAATTCCTTCCCCTTCGCGATTAGGATGAAGAACTAAGGAATGCAAATCATATTATGAAAGTTTTGGATAAGTATCCTTATATTAAGGAATCCGACACAAAGTTACCATGTCAAGTTATTGTACCGCTTGTGAAAAAAAAATATGGGCCTCACATTTATTAGCACACAACTGAAGTGAAACTTCTGAATGAGATATTAGGAATTGAGTTTTTATTCTGTTATGCATTTTTATATCTGCTTTTGCCCCCCGTTTCGACACTTTTTTTCATTTTTTTTTCTTTTTATCCAACTTTTTTTCGCCTAAAACCGCGTTTCTTTAACTTTTTTTTATTTCTTTTTCTATTTCGATTTATAATATTTTTATTAACTTTCCGAACTATTTTTTTGTATTATTTTTTTTTTCTTATTTGGTTGTATAATACTTTTACCAACTTACAACCGTACAATCTTATTTTTCTTTCGTTTTTTATTATTTTTTTAATTTTCGTATATGTTTTCATAATGCATTCTTTATGTCTTCCCATTTTTGCCATCCCCGACATCGCAGCTGAACTCCATTGCTTTTTTTCGCCGAAAACCGCGTTTTACTAACTTTTTTTATCATTTATATTTCTTATTTCGTTTTATAATACTTTTATTATCTTACCGAACTTTTTTTTTAAGTTTTTCCAATTTTTTTCATTTTTGCGAAAATTTTGGGGAATCCAAGGAGGTGGGTGTGAGGGTATAATTCCCTCCTCACTGATGATCGGGGTCATCGCTTGTTAGATTTTCGATCCAAGGCTCCGTTGCAAAGATATCGGCAGAAAACGTTTTCCTCAAAATACCCCCTTAAATTAGAGGCCCGGTCGCATATTTGTAAACAGGAGACGCGTCCGCCATAAGACGCGAGCCGAAGTAGAGTAGTATATAGCAGACGAGTTAGGCAAAACCGCTTGGTAAACGGCAGACGTGTCAGTTGCAAAAATGTTTGCGGAATCGAGAGCTGTATATAGGAGACGAGTGTGCTGGATTTTGGCCTGAAACATCTGTTATTTACTAAAACTTTTTAATAAGATATTTTGTGTTATTTTGAATTTCTTGCGATAATTTAGAATACTTCTTGGTGTACTTACCAAAACCTAGACAGTAGTGGATTATACTGGTAAAAATAGATGTTTTCTTATTTTCTAAACATAAACTTCCTATTCTTTGTAAATATTAGACAAAAAATGCAAGTTCTAAATGCTGCATATAAGTATATATTTGTTAAAGTAGGTAGTATACAAGTAAGTAGAACAAGGTTTTGAGTTTGAAACAAAAGATACCTATTTTTTAGGACAAAAGACTTTGGAAAATAGACAAACACCCATAGGACAATAAAATAAATAAATAAAACTTTATGATTAAGGATTAAAAGTCTCTAGGTAGGCAACTAATTTAAAATAAGATATTTTTGGGCAACTTATATAAAGGGTTGCTCAAAAGTTCGGAAAATAAAACACAAAAAAATTACAATGTTACAATATTTTGGGTTACAGTTTTCAGAGAAATTTCATTTGGCTTGGTTTAGTTAATTTTCCTTAAATAAGGAGTAATATTTTTGTGACAAATCTCGTGGAATTCCGTTTTTCGCCGTTAAAATCCATCTCAAGACCCCTTCTTTATATGAAAAATGCGTAAGAGCAATTTTGGTTCTGGCCAGTGTTTTCTTAGCACTTTCGTCTCTCCTAAATCGTCATCTGTCAAGATAACTGTCGGTCGAATTTTTTATAGCATTATTTCTAGCAATCCTTCAATTGCAAGAACAAATAGATCATTTTTTGGTCAATTAGCTAAAATGCATCCAATGGGTAATCCTCCCGCCGCACTTTGTACCACAATCAATTTTTTTTTGGTCATATATTTTATGGTCATAAACATCACAATTACTAGATGCATCGACAAACATAATTTCATTTGCTTGTGGTATCTTTAACGCACGTTGCATAAGTGGTGTAGAAATAGCTGCAGCATAATTATACTGTAAAGTTATTATTTTAAAGCATAGGCCAGTTTTGGCTGTATGAGAAGCCAATGTTTCCTCCAACTTGAGCAACATATTAGACCCAGTACGCTCACTAAAATCCTCTTTAAATTTATTTTTCCACAAATTAGATACATCCGTTTTTGTTGGTATGTAGTGCCTATCAAACGTAAAGTTTTCATACTCGTCACCCATTTCTTCTATTTTATCCATACAATAAGTATGATAAGCTGTGGCTGCAGAATAACCTCTATTAAACAGATCCAGTAATTTTTGTTTAGCTGTTGATCCCAATGGCCTCTTACGAAGTGCTTCAATAACATTTATTCGATGTTTATGTGTTAAACGAAATTCTATTAAACAAGGCCATTCTACTGAAGTTACGGATTCTATAAGAGACTTGGCCCTTTGAAAGAATTTCTTTATTGTAATAAAAATTTTGGCTGGACAATCAATATTCCTCGACTTTTTTTGTTTAGTTCCTGTTGATTTAACTTTTGTAGCCATATTTAAATGACACCTATAAATACGTTTAAAAACATTCCTCGGTGCAGTCGTGGGAACTTTAAATATTTTTTCAATGGTCCAGGTTTCTCTAGTTATAGCTTCCAGATCAGATACCCATTTCTAAAGGAAAAGTACGAATTAGCTCTGCCCAGCTCTGCCGGAATACCACAAAAACGGTAAACTTGGCAACATTGCAAACATGACCAGTGAAGCATCACGAAAAAACCCTTGAAGGTGATCTTCAAAATAATTGACCATTTCTATACTTAACGGCAACCCTGTATAAAAACTTTTTAAAATAATGAAAAAATCCCTCATTTCTAAAACGGCGTTGACCCTTATTACTGTTTAGGGTACAAACTGACTTTTACGTTATATCCTTAACCCTTAACCTTATATTACCTTAATATAACGGAATCTACCTATTAGGAAATAAAAGGAATAGGTAGAGATAGACTCTATTTTAATAAATTGCCCCAAATAAATTATAAAATTATCTTATACGATCAAATGAAAAAAATTGAAAAACTAGCGGTTTTCATGAAACAAAACTTAGGTATCCTCTGATCGTGTTTTGTAATCTTACCTACCTACTTATACTTATAATTAATTAGGTAATATAATTTTTTACTCACCTCCAGATCTTCTTTACTAGCTAGTTTGCAAAAGATTTTACCATGGCCTTTGATGCTCTTATAATCATAATCATTTGGCAATTCACGCATTTTGCAATTTATTTCAAAAAACCTCTATGATAAATCACACAATTTCACTAATCAAGCAAAAATTAGCAAATGCAAGTGGAGTGTAAAAAACATTCATTATTTTATCTTCTTTATTCATTATTCACATAATGAATTTTAATTTCAAAAAAGAACCCCAGAAACTATGCAATTGTTGCTTTAAGAGGCTATGTAAACAGCAGACGTATCAGGTAATCTTGGGCGGACTCGTCTTCTAAATATGAAATGTATTTCGGGCATTGGCGGAATTAATCGAATGGATAACGCGTCTCCTGTTTACAAATATGCGGCCCGGTCCCCCCATATGGTCTACCCCCAAGGCGCACCTACATAAAAATTTCGACCCGTAGCTCTTCCCGTTCTCCCGAAATTAATTATTTTAGTTTTTTCTTTTCCCCCTTTCCTGTCCGAACGGCCGGGAGGCGGGTATAAAGTCCAGTTTTCTTCCAGGATCCTCATTTTATCCCGGCTACATGTCCTGAAATTTCAACCCTCTTGCTATACTGGAACATGTTTAATTAAAGGGGTGTTTCACGTTGATAAGCGTTTCATTTTTTCTAACTTTGCCCTCGCCATTGTATTGTCAGCCTCTCATACAGTAATAGTTGTTCAACCTCGAACTGAAAAAAGGCCTTACCGGTAGATGGCGTCCGGCCTGAAATATGCCCATTCATAAATTTCAAGAAAATACTACGCGTCGTACGAGAGACATTTCAAGGAGGGAGTGCCTACATTTCTATTGCTGTATTCCCAAGCGCTGATACCTGGCCGGGTGGACGAGTTTTCCTAATCCGAATGCCTCATTGTTCATTATTATGTTATTGTTGAACAAACCTTGCTTTGTAAAAAGTTTATGTTTGGGTTGAAATGATTAATTTTGTGCTGTTTGTTTCGGATTGAGTAAAAAGGCCTCGCCTTCTTTTATACTCTCTTTTTCATTTGGAATCCACTCGTTCAGTTGGATTTTAATTTTTATTGCTTATAATGCAGATGCGCCTGGTTTTCCATTTTTTTATACCATTGACAGCAAAGGATGTTAAAAGTATAAATTTTTGGATGACAATGTATTTATTCAATATTTATATCTGTCATACAATGGGGCAGGCAAGTCCTCACTATGTAAGTTTCATATTAGTGTAGTGTTTCTTATATAAAGGGCGTTTAAATTTGACCTTAAACAATCTTAGAATATCTGATATCTGAGTGCATTGGATAAATGCAAATATTGCATTATTTATATAAATCCCTCTTAGATGCAGGTACATAGTATATGAAAACCTCGGCGCTCTACGGTAAATTTATGACCCATGATTTTTATTTCACAGGAAATTTTCTAAAAATTGTATTAACTAATTTTTCGAACAGTTTTTAAATAACCGTAACCAAATTATTCTTAAGATATATTATATGTATTGTATAATGAACTGAAAATATAACACGAGTACCTACCTATTTATGAACCGATCTTATATTCTCAGCTATTTTCATTATATATTTTTTTATTTCAATATTTTGCCGAGAAATAAATATTTATATGTACCGTTACATAAATTAGTATTAATATATGCTGATCTCATATGAAATAAAGACGTATCCAAAGTGGTAAGAGTTTTGATTTGAGTTTTTAAACGCCTTATTTCTTACCTGCCCCTCTTTTGCAAAAATATTGAAATTTAATAAAATAAAAATATTTAATTTTTTTATTAATCTTCAAATAACAGGGGACTTTTTATTCAATAATATGATATATGTACGTACATGTTTCTAGTGCATTAAAGCATAAAATTGCAGAAAATTTTTACATGTCTTCTTTCTATAAAACATACACAAAATAACTATCCCTACTGTTGGAACTAAATTAAATTTTTACCTATATTTCTCTATAACCATTGTAAATTTAAAAATTGTAATACCTTACTTCTTTGACTAATAGGAAACGTATAATCAACTTTTTATAAATATAAATGTTTTTTATAATTTAATATGTTGACAAATTGCATGATTTCGTAATTTGTATGCATCTTGTAAAAAAAAATTAAGGTTCTCAATCAATGCTAATAGTATTGCAATTCGTTCTGCGTGTTAGAAAAAAGGCTATATTTATTACTTCATAGATTATAACAAACCTCTAAGTTATCATTTATTGCACTGATAAATATGTAAAACCCTCATTTACACTTACTCACAATACTATAGGTATATGAACGTATTAAAAAAAAAATTGAAGTAAATAAATTATTATTCTTTTTGTTAATTTCTTAAATATTCAGATTTTTATTATTTTAGTGACATGATAGCAGTAATTGCTTGTGTGTTTATTTGCACATTATTGCACATATGTTAGCATAATCAGATAATTAAAACTAAACTTACAATCTTCATAATTCTGTTTTATATTTGCTTAATCAAATGAAACCGAAAAGTCCCGAGATCCTACTAGTGACGCTGGATCAACCAATACACTACTATATGGAATAGGTCCTCTATCTCTATTTAAACTATTCTTACATTCAACAATTTTTATACTGTCAGTCGTATGTCTCTAATAATTCCCTATCAGACATGCTATGAGTTAATTTTAATTTTTTAATTGTTGCTCTATGATTATTTTCAAAAGCATGCTTGGCAATACTTGATTTTTCTGATCTATCACACTTTAAATGAGCTATGTGTTTTTTGAGTCTAGTTTGCATGGATCTTCTAGTTTGCCCAACATATTTTGGTAACAGTCCTAGCATCCAATAATTTCCACTTTTTTCTAATATTCCAATTTTCTCCTTTGGACCATCCGATAATTTCTTAACGTTAACTTGAGTTTGATATACTAATTTTAAACCTATGTACATAAAAAGTGTTATCAAGACATATTTTATATTTTCATCCTGATTAACGAAAGAAGTGGATTAACGAAGGGTCATTCTAAACACATGCTTATTAATTAGTCTATCTAATAAGTTAATATTGAAGTTATTATTTTTCGCCGTATTCTTAATCGCCCCCTTATCGCTATTAAATATTCCTTTTACTGAGAGTAAAATTAACCATACCAATGAAAGCAAGAAATAAAAGTCATTTTGTATTGGTCGCAGTGGAAGGAATCATTAGGAGGAATATATGGGTTAGCGACAGTATTTTTTTCTATAAGTATCCAATTCTAGTGCGTTATTATCGGTAATAATTACTAAAGTGTCCAAATTAGTAGTTTATCATTGTTTTCGACATCAAAAATAAATTTGATGGTGGGCAAACGGTTGTTGTCATACATATACCATACCCTCGGGAAATAGTCGAAATCCTGACCGATTTCGTTTCCAAATTTACTCATGAAGAGATTAGCGCACACCGGCGATAACCAGTTGCCCATTGCCGTGCCTTCAATTTGTTGGTAATAGTTATTTTAAAATTGAAAATAATTTTAACCCGTGCAGAGTTTGGTTAAAGTTAAATATTCTTGTGGGATTTCATTATCAAGCATATTCAATATAAGGAATTCACCAAGGTATTGCAAGGGCTATGGGGATGGTTCACTTGGGAACAATGAGGTAATTTCCAATGACATTAAAATTTGACCTTCTTTAACGTTCGTATTTCCATTAATTAGTACACCGTATGGTTAATTCTCCCCTCAGTTGAAAAAAAGACAATTAAGAATATAGCAAAGTTAATATTTTCAATACTAACTTATTAGATAGGCTAGATAATTGGCATGCGTTTAGAGAAACTATTCCAGACGCGGATCCAGGATGTATCTAAGAGGGGGGGGGGCGATTTAGAGTAAAGGGACAAAACGCACTAAGAAAAATAATAACAAAATCAAGCAACGCAATTATTATATTAAACATTTTAGTTTAAGAGGCAAAACCCCCTTCGCCCCCTTCTAAATCGCCACTGAACTATTCATGATTCCACTTCTATCGTTTTAATCAGGATGAAATGATGATAATACGTAATATGTCTATGCCATATGATCCTCAGTAAACAGTTTTTAATAAGGTATGTTTAAAATTAGTATACCAAACTCAATTTAATATATAGAAATTATTTGGTTGTCCAAAGGACAAAATTGAAACATTAAGAAAAGAGGAACTTATGAAATTGGATACATGGACTGTAACCAAAAATATGTTTGGCAAATTAGAAGATCCATACAAACGAAACTCATAGAACACATAGCTCATTTAAAGTGTGGTAGAACAGAAAAATCAAGTGTTGCCGAGCATACTTTTGAAACTAATGAAAATAATCATATAGTAACAATTAGAAATTTAAAATTATTCATAGTATATCTGATAGGAGATTATTAGACATCTACGAAAGTGTGGAAATTGTTAAACGAAAGAAGAGTTTAAATAGAGATAGAGTTCCTATTCTATATAGTCCATTGTATTGGTTAATCCTGCATGACTAGTAGAATCCCAGGATTGGTTCTTTTCGGATTCACTTTATTAGCAAAACCCGCGTCGAGTCTGAAACACCTCTACATAAGGACTAAGCACTGACAAAATTATAGCTCGTGACATACTGCATTTGCGCCCTTGCCATTTGGAGCGAAGATGTAGGAGGGACCTTTCGGGTGGAAGGGTAATCACAATCGAGATGGAAGACGTTGCAACGTTGTCAGACTACCACGATATTGTGTGAATATTAGGATACCCCTATATAAAGGATGTATCTCCTATATTACAATTTCTCCAATATTGCAAAAAAAATATTTCCAAAAGGTGTGCGTTCCTCTTTCTATAATGTGGTATTTCGTAGCTTGTTGATTTATTTATCTATATAGCAAATAAGTACCTACGTTTTAAATTTCGTGCATTATTACTAATCATCTATCTAAATACATACACACGTTACACGTACATATGTATTAGATACATTATTCATATTACGTATCTATACCTATAAAGTATACACAGACACCTTGCCATACAAATGATTAGTTTGTGAAATTGGCGTTAAGTAATGGCCATCCCAAACGGACATTAGTGTTGTCATTTTCCTGAAGGTAGTATAATAAAATGTACAACCAATCAAGATTCAACGGCAGGTGAGTTTTTTTACAATAGATTTACTAAAACCAAGACTAAAAGAAAGTTGTATATTATCAATTTTTTTTTAAATTGCCCTAGTTATTTATCAAAAAATGCCAAAATACGGCCAAGTAAAGATCAAAAGCTCATAAATATTGATGAGTTAAATTTGTCAAAAGCCCTTGAAATAAGCAAAATTGAATTTGAGGATCACGAAAAAAACATACGTTTTGATAATTTTGGGGAGTATATTGTCAAATTTTCTACATTTAAACTACCAAAAGATTGGTTTTCTTCCGAAAGTTTCTCTCCAGAAGGTGAAAGATTTACTACTTTTAAAATTGAATACACCTGGTCCATGCATTAATTGGGCGATTGTTATCAACAATCACCCAGTTTGTATTTCTACATCAAAATTTGAAACGCCGCATATTTCACATAGTTTGGACAATATACAGTAAATATTTAAATCTATAGATGAGACTGTTATTACCCTACCTGTAGAAAAAAATATTGCAGATATTGGCAACCCTGACTGTGACTTTATTAGCTTGCATGATTGTGACAAACCATCAAATGGCTTAAATAAAATTGAACGTGTGTTCGATTTTGTGTCAAATATACTAAAAAGTTTTCGAAATCTTCATTATAACAAAATAGTATATGATTTAGATTTTATTTGTAAACAATTAGCATTGCTTACAACTGCAAAGGAAAGATATAGGTATTCAAGTAGTACAACAATTTTGTTTTATAGTTAATCGATATGCATACTTGAGTATGTAATATTGCTTTAAAGAGGTAGTTCACGTAGCTCCCGTCCCAAAAATTAATTCCAAAATACTCTATAATTTTATTAAAACCATTAATTTAGACGAAATTGGGTATATCGTTTTTTGCATAATAAGTGGTAATAATGCTGTTAACGAGCAAGCAATGAACCATTTTTCAACTACAGACCAACCTAGTATTGTTTATCCTCAACCGGTAGATAATGAAATACCTTTATTTTACTTATTTGACACAGTTTATATAATCAAATATATTTTCAATAATTGGCTTAACTCTAAACCTGACCAAATGTTTTATTTTCCTGTTTTTGACACATGTAAGGTTACAATATGCGCTTTTTTTCTGCGGTTAAAAAATTACATGAACTGGAGAATGATAAGCTTTTAAAGTTCTGCTATACTTTAAACCTAAAACCATTGATTCCTTCAGCTTTAGAGTAACAAAATGTAAAACTTCCATTAACATTTTTAACTCTTTCGTAGTAAAGGCTTTAAGACATTTTGGTAGCCGTATACCACACTCTCAAGATACTGCTGATTTTGTAAACATCACAACGATATGGTGGAAAGCAGTAAATATAAAAGCCCCATTCAAAGGCAGTAAAGAAAGAACTGAATGTTTAGTTGGCTCGATACCTGGCAACATAGAAGTTTTTCAAAAACTCCAACTCGATAGACCCGAACTGAAACCCTTCATGGGCTGTTTGAAATTATCAAATACTGTTTTAATGAGCTTGATATGAATTACATGAAGACAGGTTTGGTGAATATGGGAAGTAGCAGGCGCTCATTATCATATTTATGTGCGACAGTTATATAAGACAGAGAAGAGACTTAGAGTTCAATCTATATTAACACTTCAGTCTATCAGTTTTGGCCCTATTAATATTAATAAGTTCTATGAGCTACCCGATTATGAAAATTGCTCTCATAAAGACTTTTCCCAAATTAAAACTTTATTGTCTCAAATTTTAATAAATGATGGCCACTTTCAGGATATCAACGATGTATTGCCAATTACATATTTACCTGCTTATTGCAGCTGTATTACGGTAAAACAAAAACTAAAAGGTGACAGCTGTAAAGAAAAATTGGTATATGATGAGCAATTTATTGCTGAAGACAATTTTGATTTCATTAATAAATTAAATCGTGGAGGACTCTTATATCCTCAATGACTAATTTAATCTTTAATAAGTTAATAAAATAAATGAATTTGAGAACAAATTTCTAGAAACTTATAATAAAAGATCGTCATGCTTCACTTAATTTTGGAATATTGTATTGAACAAAAGGATGCCTCATATTTCGAGGGATGCGCTAATTATAATGGAAAAGACGTTTTAAACATAATCCCCAAAAGTATTTCCAATACCCTCTTCAAAAATTGCCCTAAAATTGCGACCATTTAAAAAAAGAAATACAAAAGAAAACTCGATACATTAACGAAGTAGGCTATATACCTACTTATACATTCAAAAATATTTTTTATAGCTAAACATGTTTACTTTGGGACCTATTTCTTTAAATGTTTAATGATATTTTCATAGTTTGTGTTCTATAATATATTTAGTTTTTATACCTACACACCCACTAAACCACTATGTTAGGCTCGATAATAGGTAAATGAAATTTGAAATTGCATAACATGCATACCTACATTATACCTGCAAAAGTCTATTTTTTATCGATTCTTTTTTTATTATTTTAAGAAATAATAATTAAGAGAGAGTGTGGTATGTATATGTATTTATGTGTAATAACATTTTCTCAGTAATATAAAAAAATTTATTATACATAAACGCATATTCTGAATTTTGGCGCAGGTGTAGAAGAGTTGGGAGACTACATTTAATACACCTAGTATTAAACCAAAACTCAAACATAACTTTTGGGATTTGCTAAGAAGTCTGTCATATGGTTAGAGTTCCTTGAAATAAGTTAATTATTGATCATTTTCATAAATATTAGTGTATGTAGCCCCTTATATGATTAAAATTACCCGGCCTAAATCGATGACGTCACACGACAAGCACTAAGGGCTTGTTATTGACTCGGTTTTGGTCGAGTGCAAAAATTATCTTTCAGCATTCTGGATTTATTTTTGTTGTAATGTATTTCGCCTAAGGTTCCAAACCCCAACTTTTTGGACTATGTTGTTGTTGCTAATAAACACGAATAACTATACGTTGCCGCATTTTACAACCTTACCTACTTATTTTGTGCGTTATTTTTATAGTGTCTCTCAGACCTCATGTTGGCTATTCCCACATAATATCAGAGTCTATAGATAACTGTGATAATATGTGCCCAGTTTATGAACCCCCTGTCGATTTGGGAAGATGATCAGTACTTCAAAGGGATAGTCGTCATTAAGAGTTTCCAAATAAAAAATCTTGCAGGCTCATCCCTTTGAAAATGAAGCCTTTGAATTTTTAACCATGAAACTTGGTGATCGTTTTCGCTCTTCTTTCTACGTGTTCGTGTTACTAAGTCTTCTAAAACTGGTCTTCTAAAAGTCTGAAAAAAATATTCCCTTCTCTTTTCCTTTGTTTCAAATTGTCAAATACTATTTGTCATTCCTTAAATTTTTTGTGGCATTTTCAGCTTTTGCCAAATGCAAATCGTGCTGGATGTTTAATTTACTTTTTTCCTAATCATCGGCACTGCAATCCAATTTGCCTTTAAACAAATCACATTTTACTCAAGTATCTTTGGAGGGAAGGTGAAAATGCAAACTAAAATCGCGGTGAAATATGTTCCTGTAAATCGGCTCTGATACTGGACTAATATTTTTGGAGGAGCATTTATCTTTGTAAAGATTATACATAAATCTTACGTTTGACTGAAGTCTATATATTCCCTATTAGGATGACTTATAGTATAATGGGACTGGTAAGCAGGAAGACTATATATGTGTTCACTTACACTTTGTATCATTTGTTCGGGGGTCTTATTTATTGGCGTATGCTTTTTACCCAAATATTCTCCAGGAGATGAAACACGAACACGTTGAAGGGCTCATTCGAGTCGACCATTTGAAATTTGGAATATTTTTAAAAAGGATTGTTTACATATGTTTTGTGAAATATTTTTAACAGAGATAAATTATTAATTTGTAGCGGTTTTTTTACTCCTAGCTTCATCTCGTGACCGACTTCTTTTAATAGAATTTCGTTTAATCAACCTGCAAATACATGCATTTTGCACCGCAAATTGACCTATCTTCCAAAAAATCTCGAAAATATTTTGGCTATCTACATCGGCAATTCGCTCGAAACGCTTCTTCTTACAGCTGCATTTTGTGTTAGAAAAAGTTTTTGCTGTTACCTTTTTACCAGCTGTAATTAAATATTTTGGGACTGCATTTCTTATTTTTATCCGAATACACTTCATATGTTTTTCGGGCTCTCTAAAACGCCTTCTTCCTAAGAGTTTTTATCCATTATTACCTTCTCCTTCAGTGTGTGAGTCTGATGCCCCACCCACTAACTGACTAACTGCTCATTTACTGAAATGATCTCGTCTTCATCTAAAAAAGTTTAAGGTTATGATATTTATTTGGAAACGTAAAAATGTAGATATTTTAACCTGGATATGACGATTCGTCTCTTCATATTCACTACCACTAGATTCTAAATATCCCATTTTTAGTGATTTTTGGCACAAGGTACAAAATGCTGTCAAACACTTTTAATGCATGATTTGAAGGCAGACTGGTATAGGTCACACATGCACCACTCTGGCTTGATTACAGGGACTACATCTGTTACTAAAATATAAAACCTGCGTTTCTGAAACTTCCTCAGCACATAGATTCCTGTAATGCAAACCGCATGCATTCATAATCTAAAGAAACGTGATTTTAGACTTGGACTATTCTGGTTTTCAAAGGCTCATTTAAAAGTAGCATTTTCTGATTGGGTAAAGATATTGATGTGAAAGTTTCACATTAAAATTTTTTGTTCTCCATATTTTAAGTAAAAAAAAATGCAAGTTAAATTTTAATAGCATTTTTATTAAATGCTTTTAAAACTTTTAAATATAAAACCTAAAATTATGTAGTACATGATGCTGTTATATTTCTTAAGTATCGGCAGGGGAAGATACGCTTCTTAGTAATAACTTGAACTTGAAATTAATTAAGAACTGGTTTATTAAAAAATTCATAATTGAAGTTATTATTCTGATATCTCTATGATATCTAACATTAACAATGTTTTGATTCTGGATTTTACTATGAACATAAAGTAAAGCTTTTCTCTTTTTAACTTATGCAATTAGGTCTAAATTGTTTGATTGTACCACTTCGCATCGATTTTTCAGGGCATACCATCATTAACAAAAGTAAGTTTATTTTTATCATCTATTCACCTTATATTTCGTCTGAAATTAAAGGAAAATCCCAAACCCTTTCCTTGAACATATCAATGATGTGTTCAGGGTTCTCCGAAAATTTCGGAGAGTAAATCGCGATGATCTGCTCCGGTTTGCTGCTAAAGTGATTATTTCATACAAAATAACTATTTGATTAAATGTGTCTAAACATTTTAATATAGAATTCATTCGGTTTAAAGCGTTATGCTTTATTTAACAAGTTAAACAAAAAAACAGATAAAATTAATTAGTCTCAGCGGTATTCATAACTTTTATCCGACAAAACTAGCTCAGAATAAATTGCGATAATTTTAAAAATAGGTTTCATGCCATTTCCTTTGCAGTCCACTGGGAATTTTATAATTTTCTCAATTTAGTTGAAGTCTCGGCTAAATAATTAAATTTGTTTTGCGTGACTATATAATCAGCCAGACGAGCTTAAAGAAACTTGATAAGTGAGGCCGACAAGCTGTTAGGTAAATTCAAACTTATTTATAATAAAACGTAAAATATAACGAGCAGCTGGGTAATGTGACGGTCTGCTTTTTAATAGACTTTGTCGTTAAAAAATATCAAATATCAATGAAAGTAAATAATTTTTTTTTAAATAAAGCTCTTGATGGGTGAGTACACGTTTTGGGAGTAAATCAGTTGAGAACAATATGACTGATACACATTAAATAATACATTTATCTGAGAAAAACTCTTCGATGAAACATCATTCATTTTGTGCTATTTATATGTTGCCCTTTTCAACAGTTTATATTCAGTTGAAAACCGTTATATTTTCTAGCCTCGTTTTCTCAATTTATATCAGGCAGCTGTCACGGTTGCGGCCTGAAAGTTTTGTGCCGGAATTACTAAGGTCGTTAAAATAATGTTTAAAGTTTCAGATTCAGGCAATATTTAACTAAAATATATCACTTTTATTTTGCTTTATTTCTTCTCACGTTGACTTATATTCCTAAAATTAGAGTTTTGACGATAGTAGCATTTTTAAGATTTATAGTTGGATGATATCTATTAATAAGCGCACAGGCAACCCTTAAAAACTGACCGAAGCGTGGGATTCGCAAATGCGTCTCGAAAAAGCTTGTAATTACTTTTAGTATCCATAATCCTCGATTATACTATTTGTCACCAATATAGATTTGTTGGCTTCCTCTACGGTCAGTTGGGCTCTACGTCCAAGTTGAGCAGGCATTTCCGTTTGAATTCCAATATCCCATAAAATATTTGGGCGTCCCTTTCACCTCTAGCCAAGATAAAAGTTTTTCTTCAGCAAACTAACCAGAAGTTTATAATTATTATAATGCACGAACTAATCGGTCGTATAATAGTGAAAAAGCACATTCAACTTAGGATGTGCGAATTTACATTACATTACATGCACGGAACAAGAATATAAAATGTTTGCACAGTTTTTATGGCCATGGATATATAGTGCTGTTTGCCAAATAAAATAACCTGGACGGAAAGAATGCGGGCAAAAAATGTCCTCGCATATTTAGATGCTGCCACATTTTTTCCCAATAATCCTAATTTATTTTCTGTCTAGTTTCCTATAGTAAATTT
>MU187975.1:45538-68134 GCA_016904865.1 Pissodes strobi | reverse complement strand
CATAATATATACTAAAAGTAAGTATGTAAATAGGGGTTTCCGTTACACATTATAAATCAAACGCCTAGCGATTCTTCCAAACTACGCTGTTTTGTGTAAGTATTCATAGGTTTCATGTAGGCGATTAGGTCTTTTTATAACCGTTTACTAACGGGCCCTAAAAAGCATTTGATATGCTCCGAACTTCTTAAACAACGCTGTATTCCACACTGAGGACTATTAAAGCCATCATAACTTTTCTTTATCCATCACCAATGACAAGCCAGCAGAGCTTTTGTTGCAACTTTTTTCCTATGACTAATAGGTGCTTAAGACGTTAACTTCGTGGCCTTATTTTCTTTCGAAAAGAAAAACGCCACGATAAAGTAAATGCTGCCCGATTGTAGACTTTGACAAATTATGCGGAGAAAAAAGGGGCCTTGTGTACCGTACGCTGTTTCAGGGTGATAAATAGACGACTTATTAACGATAGGTGCCCAAAGTTGTTGTGTATTTTTATACCTAACGCGATATAAAATTGTAAGATGGATCGGTCTACCACTTCGTGCAATACAGACATGAATTGAACTGAATTCGAGAGTTTGATAAACTATTGATGTGATGATATATCAACGGAACAAAACAATAGTAATGTACTAAATGATTTTGGTAAAACATATTTTCCAACGATATTTTTGCAAAGTTTCTCTCAGCAAAATGTTTACTCAAATGATATTAAGCAAGTAAATAACCTATTTATTTGTGTTCTTTTATAGGAGTTTCTCGTTCATTCCGTTTACAGCTATATTGATTCATGTCCGTATAAAATAATCCCCAGGGTAAAGATCTGAATGTATGTCGAGGAATAAGGCCTTCTTGAGATATGTTTTAGCAAACATGAAATTGCTATATAAAATATATAAAAATTAACAAATCTTAAAAATTTATATAGATGCTCGCCTCAGTTATTATTTCGCGCCATTTAAATTAGTAGGATGACCCGATAATACTTGGCTCACAAGCATGATGACGAGTATAAATTGTTTCGGCGCTCAGCATCGGTTATCAGTTAACCGTGTCTGATCAGCTTTAAACGTACACAGGGTGCAAGCATCTGGTCCGCCAGTAAGCAGAACCCGCATACACATATATGATGCAAGTATCCGTTCCGTCAGTAAGCTTCTTTTCAAATAAAGGGCGCATGTATCTGCTCCGGCAGTAATCGAAAACTTTCCACCTACTTGATACTCAATACATACAAGGGAAGTCCCTTATACTCGTCAGATTAAATTATCACTATTATCACACCTACTTCTCAGACAAATCAGTCTCATGCCACAATATCGAAACAGCATTCTTTAGCATTCAGCCCCATAAATTTAATTATCGATTAATAAAAGCAGTCACTTACACAATAATTGTATTGTGCAGGGTGTCAGCAAGAAAATGAATCTGCGATTATATCACGGTCATATCAGGATGAAAATAATTTTTCTAGTAATGATGCTGGTGCTTCCGGTTTAGCCGAATGTACACATTTTCGGAATGAAAATCTGTGTGGTATAAATAAGAACGTTGCTAGCCCAACGCACTCTTGCACGCAAAGCATCAAAGAATTTGATCAATCGCTGCATCTACTACTACCTAAATATAAAGTGTTACGGGTGGAAATTCTTCTATTTATAAAAGTCATTTTAGGAAGGAATATCGTTTGGTTAATCATCTCTATTGTCTTTTTTTCGATAAGGTCGAACCTGCCTAGTATTCCGACAGCAGTAATCAAATTGTAATTTAAGGATTTTGGTTGAATGACAGTCGATAGTGTTTGACGTGATTACAGATTTTTTTCTGTTTATTAATCTAGTAGGATGAGGGAAAACAGAAGAAATGGTTGTTGCTGATTCTGTGAGGCTTTTGTTTTCTGATTAGCGGAAGAAAATTCCCTGGGTAAAGAGGTAGCTCCCGAGTAGAGTTCAATTTTTAGATAAAATAGGCTGGAAGCCCTCTGAGACCCTCGATAGAGGGTTAGTTTGTAGAAGAAGTAATTTCTAGCAACCGCCGTTATGGCAATAAGCCCATTTATTTCTTCCAATATACCCAGGAAGGTTTTGGTGAACCCTGGTTAAGGGGTTCTAGAAGCGGGAATCTAGTAGCGGAGTTCTAGCTGCGAGTTCTAGTTGTGGAATTCTAGTTACGGAGTCCTAGTTGAGGAGTTTCAGTTGCGGATTCCCTGTAGGGTAGAAAGAACCACATTGTACTTGAAACCTGACGAAATTAGGCAACTTATTAATGTTGGATTTACAGAGAAAGATGATGGTCAATTTATGGGCATAATTTTACAGGAAGTCCCTTACATTAACGTTTATCTGTCAATGTTGTACCAGAATTTTTTACTTCGCCGTAGTGACTTTTAAATTTAAACAACATTTAGTACTCAAGCAGTATTTTTAACCGCTTTAATATTTTCTTTAGTATATATTAACAATTATCTCAATTCACTAGAGTATATATTTAATAACTTTTGTGAAGTGTAGCTACGCTGGCATAGTTCCATTACTTTCTTCTTTCGGGTACTAGATGTATGTATAATCTCTAGTGCATTTTAAAACCGAGGAAGTTATTCATTCTATTTTTTTCTTTATTTTGGCATTGATATTAAAACGTAACATAGCATTTTGAGGGTTAACCGAGTTGAATTTATGTGATAAAGTCCGGTAATTTTTATCACCGTCTAGGTTGCAGGTGTCAGCAGAACGTTACGTGGAAGTGAAGTTCCTAAATTTTTATACCTTTTACTCGACACCTTTCAAAATTTCAATTTAAACTGTCAAGTTGACAAAAGGTTATGTCTAATTTGATTTCTCTTATATGGCTAGAGGTGCTTGCTCTTATTTTTACTCCAGAATGAAAGTATTGGTCTTACTTTTCTGTTATTATTTTGCGCGAATTTGAGAACCTAGATCTTGAGTGCAGGTAGCGTAGACTTCGACAGGTAATTATTTACTTAATTTGATATTTGAGTTTGTACTCCGATTTATTTCCAAGTTTTTTTTTAATGTGTCCGTGTAAAAAACGATAGGGCTTTGCCAGCAAAACTAAACTTGGTGGCGTCCAACCCCGACTTGGACTTTAACCTATTTTGATTTAATTCCATATCCAGGTAGATCATTTTGGAACTTGTTAGTGGGAAAAGATGAACTTCGAACCACCCTGAGCAGGTGCTGGTTGAGCTATTACGAAGACTGGTGTTGACCGAAGACCGAATTTCAAGGTATACATCTGATTATAGTTTATTTATTTCGTAATTCTTAATTTGACAGCAATTTGTCGTCCAGCGCCATCTGACGAATATTTTTATCTTTAAATTGAATAACAACAACGCGTCCAATTTCAAATCAGTTTTTAGCAGTAGTTCTATCTGGAATACAAGCAGTAGAGAGTTATAATTTGGGATTATATAACAAAAGCATACGAAAAGCTTATATTAAAATTAATGTTGAACTGATGTTTACTCAGTACATGTGTAAATAAAAAAGTTTTAGAAATAATTTCTTTTATCCATTTTTTCAATCTCCTCCTCCCATGCTCTGAAGGTTTCGACACAAATATTTACAAAATAACAATTTAGATGTCAGTGTTGTTCAATTCTTTCCACCAATCTGCTACTTTGCCTGCTTTTTTTTTTGGATTTTTGGACGTCATAGATGTATATGAGTTTATCAGAGTATCTCTACAAGTTGCATCTCAAACGACTGTCCTATACGCCCTTTTTTTTTTTTTATGGCAGTGGCACACACACTAAAGGGAGACCCTATGGCGCTCGACGAGCGGTTTGTGTGCGAAGATGTTGATTGACACGGCTCTTGAATATTTGTAAGTTGTACTTAGTGGGAAACAGATGTTCTGGGAGTGAGTTCCACAGTGATGCAGTGCGCCAGACAAAGGAGTTCTTGTAAAGCGATGTTCTAGGAGTTTCTAGTTGTACGACGAACTGGTGCGCTCTTGCCGTCTGTCGTGACTGTCTGACAGGAGCTGCCAGGGGCGGGATGAGGCGGGCCAAATCCTGGGAATATCTGCCGTGAAAGTATCTGTAAAACAGAGATATCTCGGCTACATGTCTGCGGTGTTCCAGACTATCTAGATTCCGGGTCAACTCCGGGTCGCCGGCGAGACGCACTGCTCTCTTCTGTATGGAATCCAGCAGCTTTAGGGTGTGCTTTGGTGCGGCACCCCAGATATGTGAGCAATATTCTAAGCACGGTCTTATTTGCGCTTTGTAGAGCAAGAGCAACTGCTACGGTGTATAGAATTTTTTGTTGCGAAATAGCGCACCAAGCTTCTGGGAGGCTGATTTTGCGATGTTAGCAACGTGGTCATGCCAGGACATATTGCTGTTGACCGAGATACTCAGCAGTCCGATTGACGAGGATGAAGGAATGGTCGACCCTGCCATAATAATGTCAGGGCCTGCTGTATTGGCCCTCTTGGTAAACGTGGCTGCTTGAGTCTTTGCTGCATTGAACTGGACCAAATTTCGGTCGCCCCAAGTTTGAACTTTCTCCAGGTCTTGATTAATTGCTGTAATCTGCTCCTGTCTGCGGTGATGAGTCTCAGTCGCTGGTAAGGGTTTTTCTGATCTAAAGTGGGAGACAAGGGTACTGTCATCTGCAAAACTGTAAACAGGATTATTTGTTTCGGTCAGCAGGTCATTAATATAGATGAGGAACAGAGTTGGTGAAAGTATTGCGCCCTGAGGCATGCCCGCGTTGATGGTGAATGTGTCCGAGATGTGTCCATCGACTGCAACGTGCAGAGATCGGCTCTTAAGGAAACTGGCAAGCCAGCTGCAGAGAGAGGCTGGCAGTCCGAATGACGGTACTTTGCTGAGCAGTCCGTCATGCCAAACTCTGTCGAATGCCTTTGAAATATCCAACGCAATCGCCCGAGCCTCTCCGTAGTTCTCAATTGCCCTACTCCATATATGAGTGACATGGGCCAATATATCTCCTATCAATCTCTCTTTGCGAAAGCCGTATTGATTATCGCTGATTATTTTGTTGTTCTCGAGGTACTTGAGCAGTTGCTGATTGACTACACGTTCCATGACTTTGGAGATTATTGGAAGCAAGGCAATTGGACGATAGTTTAAGGGCGTGGTTTTCTTGCCCTTTTTTGGAACAGGTTGCACTCGAGCGACTTTCCAAGAAGACGGGTAAATCCCTTTTCCGTAAGACAGAGAAAAAAGCCTGGAAAAAACGGGTGTTAGTTCGTTGGCGCAGTTCTTTAACACGATGGCAGGTATTCCGTCCGGTCCTGATGCCTTTTGCGTATCTAGATTTTTAAGGATTTTACGAATATCACGGTGATGAAATTTGACTTCTGCCATGGTAGTGTTGATGTTCGATAAGGTGGGGAGAGTCATGTCTTGGGGGACGTCTAAGGTAGAGTGCGAAGAAAACATTTTGGCGAGCATGTTTGCTTTTTCCCTGGCTGTAGTCGCCGTGATGCCACGGTCGTCCGTCAAAAGTGGGAGAGACGTTTTTGTAAAGTTGTTACTTACTGTCTTTGCTACCGACCAGAAATTCCTGGAGCCACTGGGGCATTGTAAAAGTTTATTCCTGATCCTTTGATTGTGTTTGTTCTTAGTTTCGTCGATAACACGCTTGCATTCGTTTCTCGCTTCGACAAAATCATTGCGATTTTCAGCGGTCTGATTTTGCTGCCAGTACTTGTAGGCTTGCTGTTTCCTACCCACAGCTCTTTCGCATCTTTTGTCGAACCAGGGCTTTCCTTTTGATGGTAACTTGATGGAATTTGGGATGTATGCTTCCATTCCTGAGGAGATTACTTGCGTGATCTTTTCGCAGCAGACTGACGGGTCGTCAGCGCCAAAGCAGACGTCGAGCCAAGGAAAATCTAGATAGAACTCCCTCAGATCGTCCCAGTTTGCAGAATTGTAATGCCAGATTTTGCGAGGCAATGGTGGATCTTTCTGTATGAGTGGCAATTCACAAGCCGTTGTAATAAGTTTGTGGTCGGAAGTACCTAATGGCGGACCAACTGTAACTGTGTACTCGCTCGGAGGGCGATAGAGACAACATATAAACTTGGTTAATCCCTTGGCGGTGAACTTGAGCCACATGACGTCAAGGTTGTTCGGTTCGAGTGTTTCCTCTCGGTGGCATGAAAGGTCGCTTCGGACAAAAAGGCATATTCCGAACTTATGTCTAAATCGGGTATGTAAGTCGTAACCAGGATAAGGGTAGTTCACTGTTGTTGTTGTAGAACATACTTGTGTTTCTCTAAGGGCTAGTATGTGTGGTCTATTTGCCTGTAGATGTTGGTGTACCGAATTTATGTTTGTATTTAGGCCTCTTATGTTGCAGAAATCAATTCTAAATTGGTTCGGTATCTTTGCTGTCTGTGAAATGCGGAATGAAGGGCTCCCAGGGCCACCCAGCGCCCGGAGATCCGAATGGCCGGGGAGTTTACCTCCGGAATATTTTGATCCTGGAAGCACCATCATGTCCATATTATTATATTCCTACTGTGGAACCCGGAACCACCAGCGCGGAAACGGAACGTGATTCGGGAAAACCACTTAGCGCCTCCCAGTTCTGGTGGGGTGGTCTTTCACCGGACGATGCGAGTAGGCGTATGCATCTACCACCCAGGGCCGCTTCCACTGGATGCATCGGCCTCAGACTATTTCCTTTGGTGGTCCCTAATCTGACAGGGGTAAAAATAGGGTTTGTTGGGTCACCCCCCAGTGATCAGCTCCATGACTTCAACGATATTTGACTTCCTCTGGTCTCCTTCAAAATTTCTTATGGTATCTTAGATTTATGTATCTTCAACGAACACTAATGCCCCTTATAGCAGCATTCATAAAACTTAGGGCGAAGGTACTTACTTAAGAATGAAAATGGCAATGCATTGCAATGCTTTTCCATAAAGAACACCAGAAAATCAGCCGTGCGCACTAAGTTTAAGTACCAGCATGTAAACTAATATATTTTACTATGATAGCAGCTCTGAAATGATTTGTTAGTTACGTGTATTTTGCAAAAAGTCTAAGCATTCCTCTTAGGCTCTATTTTAGAATCTCATTTCTGGTCCATGCGAGCCAATTTTGCCATCCTTTCTTGATATAGCTTATAACACGATTATTTAATTGCTTAAAAACCGGTCCATTTGTCAGGTTCACCCAGCGGTTTTAATTTTATTTAAAGGCGTGGGTCGAAGAGTTGGTAGTTCGGCGAAGGCGCCACTAAATTTTTGACCAGGAATGTATCAATGATTTTTGCACATTGAAATATTGGCAGTAAAATTTAGAAACATACCCTAGATCAGAATATTGTGAAATTTGAAAATATATTCTTTTACCTTTTACTTTAGCCTACCAAAATAAACATTTGAATCCCAATTAAACTATTTATTTAAATATTAAGTGCTTTCATTAAGGACAATTAGATCTATCTCAAATTTAGTTGAGTTTATGGTATCGCCCATAAACTAATGGGAAGATTCTCTAAAAAGTATATCATCTAGATTATCAAACTATTACATCAAATCAAAATAAAATACTAAATTTTTATCTATGTCCTATAACATTAAGATTGTCTAATTCCTGTTTGGAATTAGTTCAAACTAAACCTTGAATCCTTGAAGTTCTTACTAAAGGCAGTTAGTCACAAGGTACCAAAAAATAATTAGTATTAACTAAACAGAAACTAATCTTAATTAATCCCACGCCAGGGATAATTTCATTAGACCAATAAATGGTTAATAAAGTTATACCAAATCAATGAATTAGCCTGTGAAGTAAATATATGTATATAGCCAGTAACTATCTGTAGGTGAAAACGAAGTGAGCTCAGTTCGATACTTGTATTAAGACGGAAAATTAAAGTTGCAAATTGCAGTTACGTGAAATAATTTACTGCCAATTCAAAACTCAAAATTCAAAATAGTATATTACTGTTAAAGCACAAAAATATATACTGTACAGACGTCAAACAATTTTTAAAACATTCAGTTATTAAAATAATCTTTAAAAATAATTCTAAAATATTAGAAACATTACAGTGTTAAAATACATCTCACCATGAATCTAAAATAGCAACAGCAAAACAAAATATACATAGCACTATTGGACGTAAACATATTACAACAAAATTAAATCTTAAACCTAAAGCCAAGGTACTCCTTAACACTGAAAAATGCATTGGTCGTCAAAACACTCTTGGCTGCCCTCTTAAAACTGTTAAATTGAAGGTCTTTAATTGATTTAGGCAATTTGTTATAGAGCTTTAAACCAATAAATTCCGACCTGTCCTGGCACTTCCCCAGCCTGCAACGTTTAGCCAATAGATCATCCCTGTTTCTGGTGTTATGGTTATGAATGTCTTTGTGGGCTTTATAAGATATCTCGGTTTTCTTTATGTGAAGAATGTTTTCGAAAATATAACTTGAAGGTAGTGTCAGAATGTTCAGGCAGACAAAAGCATCCCTGCATTCGTCCCTGTACCCCAGATTAGATATGACATGAACAGTCCTTCGCTGCAACCCGAAACCCCTCTCTGATTGAGCAGAATGCGCCCCTGCAATCACTCCATATGTCATGACCGAATCAAACAAAGCAAAATAAGCAGTCATTAAGGTTTCCCCTGTCACACGACCTGCGAGACTCCGAAGTACAAAGGCAGAAACTCCTAAGTCTCCCAGAGACAGAATCAACATGCGGGCCCCATTGGAGTCCCGGGTCCAGAGTGACTCCCAGAAATTTTACCGAGTCAACGCTGTTCAGGTCAATGTTATTTGTCAAAGAAAAAGGGATGTTTTTGTCTTGTCACCGATCAGCATTAGTCCATTCGCACTGAACCAGGCTTCAGTTCTCAACGGTGCCTCACCTATCCTCCGCTGTACTTCATCTTTGGTCTCAGCCGCCAGTGATACTGTGGTATCATCAGCAAAAATGGTATATTTAACATTACTATCTACCAAAGGGAGATCATTTATGAAATTTAAGAATAGGATTGGGCCCAGAACAGAGCCCTGAGGTACTCCAACATTTAACACTCTTTCTGCTGAGAACACCCCACCAACACCAACTACCTGTGGCCGGTCTTTCAAGTATGATGCAACAAGAGCAATGCTCTTCCCGCAGAAATCATAGTATTTCAACTTTTCTAGCAAGAGGCCATGCGAGACACAGTCAAAAGCCTTGCTAAGGTCACACAGCAATACAGAGTCATACAAACAGTCCTCATAAGAGTCCATAACATGAGATAACAAGTCCAAAGCAGCCTTAATTGTGCTTCTCCAACCCCCGCCCCCCTCCCTCCCCCTAAAACCAAACTGACTGTTAGTAAACAAATTGTTACTCCCAAAGTAGGCAGTAATTCTGGCTGACATACACTTCTCCACAATCTTTGAAATTATGGGCAACAATGCAATAGGTCGGTAGTTTGAGGTGTCATTTCTGTCACCTTTTTCAGAGACCGGAGTTATTACTGCCCGCTTCAAAAGTTGTGGAAACGTGCTCCCCTCAAAACAAAGGTTAATTAATTGTGTAAGTGGTATAATTATCAGGTTTTTAATTGACTTTATAAGTTTAACAGTAATACCAAAGATATCTGAACTATTTTTGTTTTTTAAGTTATCAATTATATCTCTTATTTCATTAAAAGTAGCCACTCCAAAGGCAAAGTTGGCATAGGGAGAGACGCCTACCCTAACAGCTTCTAGAGGGTCAATATGTGTGTGTGAAATATTATTTATTATGTCATACCAGTACATTATTGTGTTTTTATACCTTAGATACCATTTACATAATGTGTTATAGTTCGTCCAGCCGTTGTTGACCCTCGAAACGCATGCAATTGCATGCGTTTCGAGGGTCAACAACGGCTGGGCGAACATTACTTTATACCCGTGCGGGCATAAAGTCCACTTTATGGCCCGTGCGGGCATAAAGTACACTTTATGGACTCAAATAATTGAATTGAAATCGTATTTTTTTTTAATATTTACATATTGTGAATGCAATAATGAACTAGTATGATATAAAAGTTTGTATGCACCACGGGTATTAATAGATGCGTATGCCCTCGGGCGACTTATAATCCCTCTGGCCAGAGGCCCTCGGGTTTGTAACATTGTCGCCCTCAGGGCATAAACATCTACTTAATACCCTTGGTACATAAATAACTATTATGTCATTGGCAATATTAGCAAAAAAGTTGTTCAATTCATCAGGAGTTATGTTGATATCAATATTACCATTGTTGGCTTGACCCCGATGACTATTTATAATACTCAACATTGACTTTGTTGGGTTTTAAGATGATGCTATGATTTGATCATGTACAGCCCTCTTTGCCTCCTTTATGGCCTTCTTATATGTAGTACGGTAGCTTCTCAAATCCACCAAATCTCGAGGCCTATTGTACTGCCTAGCAATGTCCCCCAGAAAGAAGAGACGATCCCTCATGCAACGTAACTCAGCAGTAAACCAATCTATATTATTAGGGCTATTATTCCTAACTCTGTATGTTTTTTCAGGAAATGATTGAATAAATGCCCCTTCAAGATGATACATCAGGACGTTGAACTTAAAATCAACGGATGTTTCCCTATTATTTACAAAGTCCCATGAAATGTTTTCTACAAGGCTATAGAATTTAAACAACCCTTGCTGAGTTATTGGCCTAAATGTCTTATTTTCATATTGAGAATTAGTTTTAATTTCAGTAATTAACTGCAACTTCTGTGCAATGTGGTCAGAAATATGCAGATCCACTAAAGTTCTTAAAAATGAGTGGTTACTGAAATTTATGAAGATGTTGTCCAAGCAGGAGCCTCCACGGGTTGCCTCAGTAATTGTTAATAATTGTAAACCATAGTTTTCCAAAAGATCACAGAGAAGTATGTTTTCTCTTTGGTTAGTACCGAACAACACATTAAAGTCCCCCGCCAAAACAACTTTCTGATTTATACCAACCTGCCGCAAGACACTATCCATTGCATCCAGGAAAGCACCAAAGCAGCCAGAAGGAGCCCTATATATTACTATAACATAAATGTTAAGAGGTTTCAATAAAATTGGATAAAAGGATACAATACTACTAAAAACTACAAATTCAAGGTCCGATTTAACAAGAGTAGCTGTTCCGCCACCTTTTGTTTCTTTTCGAGTGGAAAAGTGTGCCAGCTTATATCCAGCCAGCCTAACAGTCGCGACCACTTCATCTTCCTGACACCAATGTTCAGTTAAACATAATTATAATGTTAACATGCTGGTCTATTAGAGATTCCTCTAACTCCATCCATCTTATTTCTTGCAGATCGAGTATTAAGATGAAGCAATCTTAACTCAAAGCTGCTGCCAAAACTTGGTGACGGTGACACAGGAAGTTCCTTGGTTCTTACCTCCTTTGGGGTAGGGGTACTATTTTCCTCAAGTTTAAAAAGTCGTTGATGATAACTCCCATTGGCCAGAATTCAGCTTTCGTCACAAGCTATTTTTGTTCTTAGTGAATTCCAATCTTGAGGCTTACAGCCAATTACAGTAAGAATAAATCAATTAATTTTCATAACATTAGCAACATACGTTCTCTACTCGAGATAATATCAGATACGATTATGAATAAAATAAGTATCTCTGAAAAAAATATAATAAGAAAGAGAAATAAGCATAACACATAATAATAGATAACCTAAAGCTGTTTATCGGTAAGCTCAATACACAAAAACGGTAAGTTCATTAACAAAACCGAGAAGTAACGGTAATAGGTACGATATAAGATAGTTAACGACCTACAGTCGTTTACAGTAAGTTCATTACTGAGAACTATAAATAACGGTAATAGGTATGATATAAGAATGCAAACGGCCTGCAGTCGTTTAACAGCAAGTTTATTAAACAAAGCAACGGAAATAGGTACGATATCAGAAAATAGACGACGTACAGTCGTTTAACGATAAGTTCAGATATAAAATTAAAAAAGGGTAGAGTTTACTTGTGTCTTTCAGACGTGAAATCTACCGGCGTTTCCTGCGAAGCTACTTTCTCATCACGTAGTCGTATCACTTCGACAAACGGCCTCTATCTGGCTAAATGGGACCGCGAACTCTCTAGGTCGGCATAGAAAAGGCCGCTGATGGACATTCAGCCCCAAAGGAGTAAATTCAGTCTCACGGAAGGCCATTCAGTCTCACGGAAGGTGTTCCGTCCCACGGAAGGTCCGTAGTTAAATTATAAATAATTTTAACTATTCAATATAAACACACTAACATGTAACAAATCATTTTTATATAAGAAGGGTAACCAAACTATCAGTAAAATACCGTTAGTAGACAGTACAGCCGATAATTCGAGAAAATTCACAGGGCAGCACATTTTTATCCTGTCTGAACGCTTCGAGCGTCTAGACGAGAATGCCAAGTAACTCGTCCTTTCCAAAAAAAACTATCTGCGACATCCGACAAGAGGGCGCTCCAAACGGTGTCATCGCTTCGAGCCACTCGAAATTGCATTCATCGATACTGGTGGGTTGCATTGAGAAGTGAAGCGACGAGAGTATCGACAACACAAATCGACCAGTAAAAGGGAAGAAATCGCACTACTGGATTTTATAGCATTTACAACTCTTCAAGATGTATCCTCTATAAATACTTGGCTGACTAACTAATTGTATCACTCTCGTATTTCACCGTTTTTCACGTAGTACAATGTCAACAATAATTCGAGTACATCTTTTCCTTGGGCCACGTAGAACGATATGTCTCAGTTTCTGTGAAAAAAAATAAAGAAGCACGAATTTTGTCTAATATTAACGATACTGTCATATTCATGAAATCGTTAAATTATTCCTATTCTCATTCATATGCAAGCAAGACTAGTGGCAACTAAAGCAAAAACACCCCCCATTAAACGAATATTTTCCCCGGACCCCAAAAGGGTCTAATGTACTATTGAATAGAATCCAAACGCTGGCGGGCCTTCAATAGGGCTAAGGGCCACTTCAACATAATAAAATGTTCGGCGCTCCATTATGACCCTGCCATTTAATAATTTTATGATGCAAGTTAAAAATGAAGGGTTCTGTGCTAGGTTTAGTTATGGATATGACCAGATACGTTAAAAATTGTTGGAATATGTAGAAATTGTTGCTAGTTTGGTTTTATCCAATCTAACCAATTTAAGAATAATTAGTGATAAGAGTATTTGAGATTTGACTGTAAATTGAGTTGTAAGTTTACATATAGAGTATTGAAAATCTTTGAAAGGGCCGTAGCAATTGTGATCATATGTGCTTTCTGTGTGTCATTCTAGAGGTCATGCCTACCGACTAAAACCGTTCGCTTTTTGTTTCTCAGTTTTACCCGGAACTACCATTGCTTGGTATGCCTCGATATAGGAGCTATGTTCGTCTATCGTCATTGTCAAGTCGTAAATTGTCTGAAGTATATGATAAAAAATCGTTAGAGCTTTGGTTCCAAAATGTTTTAAAAGGCACCAAATCGCCATTTAAATATGATATGATGCCAAAATGTATCTGTTTAAGTAGGGCAATTCCTTTTTACACGGAAATGCAGTGTTAAGAAATCTGAATATCGAAAACTACACTTTAGTAATTTCCAAACATCGATTGCTATATTATTTGTGCTTGGCTATGATGCAGGAATGCAGAGGTGGCCTAGATAAATTTGAAAGAACCGATGTTCATAAATTCTAGAGGGTTCCTAAAAATAGAGGAAGCGAGGACAAGAGCCAACGAACCTAAACTAACCCACCATCGAGAGGAAAGCGTTATCCAGTTGAAACCAACGTCAATCGTTTTAAATTCCTTAAAATCTGGCCTGAACCACACAAAGATGTGTAGGCAAACCAAGAAGATGATTTTCTATTTGATAAGTTAGAAGACGGTTAGGTTGCCAATACGACGTGTTGAAGTGCTGATGCTCAATAGATATCTTCATCTGCTAGAGATTCGCTATGATCCCAAACAGGATTTGAAACCTCGTATCACCTGGTAGGAACGAGAAGAGGCACCTAAGAAGAAACACCTTTCATACCATACCCCACCCTTGAGAGGTCCAAAAATTGAGCTGAGGTAGAATATGCTACCTAAATTCTCGAGTGCACACTCAGGCTATCAAATCTGTTCACCCAGTAACCATAAGCCTAGATACAGAACCCCCCAACACTACGGACGTTAAAACCTGTAACCCGGATCTCAAACTGACGATGGCGGCCAAATCAAACTCTGGAAAAACCATCACTACTTTGAGTTCCCCAAACCTGAGTGCTCTTCTTAGAAGTAAAAGTTACAACATCGAAGCTAAAATAAATATGTGGAGGTTAAAATAATCTCATAGTGTAAACTATGTTCTGAGTGAAATGAAATTACATTAGCCTGTCGTTAGGACGCTAAAATAATCACCTAAATTGAATAACCAATAATAAACATAAATAAGAGCCAACACAACGTCAATATACTCAGTGGCCAAGCCTTAGAATCAATTCAAATATACCTGAACGAAAAGACATGCGCATCATAATTAGAATCGAGTGTAAATTTTTTAAGTTTTGTCAATGGTTTTAGCTCGTGTGCATTTTTACTGGTGTGCAAATGGTACAACCATCATCTAGCATAGCCAGGCTAAGCTTCTATCTGAATATCCACATGACGAGCGTAAAGTCGTGACAATATTCATTCCGACAAAATTCGAGAAAAAATAATTTGTGAAAAGTATTTATTCAGGCAGTCCCTTAGCACATAAGAATTACAAAATTACTGGTTACAAGAGTGGTGAAAATCAGTTCCTAAAACTCTTCATAACTCAAACAAAAGCACAAAAAATCAGCAATCTACTTTAATATAAAGTGTATCTTAATGTTTTTTTCTCATAATTTCGTGTTACATAATAAACCGCATTTCCAGAGACCGCGCATTCGGCATTGATTGCGGGACAAATTAATACAATGCGCGTTTTGAACGCACTTAGACAAACAAGTCCTTGGTAAGCAACTTTAAAAGCATTACCGTGTAAGATCCTCCCTATAACTCGAAATATAATTAGAGGAGCTTCAAATGATAATTAAGCACCGTTCGCAGTTACGAGAGCTTTTCAGACTCATTAGGGGCTGCACAAACGACTTGATTATTACCAAATTAATCATAAGAAGTTTACGAGTAGCTGTATCCTTAAATTCATATTATCAGAGGACTGGAATTAAACTTTTCGTACCTTGTTTTATTGAAAATAAATATAAGTATGAAGCTCTGATATATTTCGTCGTGATGAATAAGTGTTTTAAAATAAATAAATAATTTTTTATTAAATATGAATTTAAATAAAAATGGAAATGGTGTTATGGGAAGGATTGAAAGGAAAAAAGCGAACTCGGTCAAATAGTAAATGAGTTGCGAAACATTATATACTCCCTAGAAAGTTTCAATCATCAACTAACTCCGGACAGGTGATACATTTGAACCTCCCGTAATACTGGCTGAACCGCAAGAAAGATAGAGAATTTGCATACGGCAAAGATTTAACATTTGGTATTCATGCACCATGGCATTTTAAGGCCAAAAACTAATACAAAATGTAAATATTTCAGTAATATTCATAAAATATAAAATAGAGACAATATTAAATGAATAAATAGATTGCCAGATCTAAAAAAATCACGAACTTTACCTTTAACATAAATAAAAGCTGACTTAACAATGACCAAAAAGCATTAAACTTTTTTTATATATATCGTGGTATAACCTACCCGGGTCGGTTCAACATAGTTGAATGAGATAAGTAGAGTTGTGATTTGTATTTATTTTGCCAATGACCGTCAAAATAGATTGAAAAGATAACCAATCCCTACGTTGTGTTATTATTATATCTTGTAAAATTTTACTTACCCCGAATGCGCTTCGACGAAACACAATTAGGGAAATTTGAGGGAACGGTGCGTCATGTAAATTACAGATTCCTAATACACCTAATTTATTAGAGAAAACGTGCCAAATTATTAGAGAAAAACGTGCCGGACTCAGCCTGGAATTCACGAGGGGAAAGATTACGGCAGAGGAACCCTCGATCTAAACTCCTAAACCGAATTATGCTGTATAACCTTTATTAATATTATAATTAATTAAATTACTGTCTCCCGCACCACAATTCGTAGTTCCAGACTTGTAACATTACATTTAAAACTGAAGAGATAGCTCTCCGGTCGGGAATCAAACCCGAGTTTTATGCATGTGTCAGGCGGATGTGATAACCACTACACTACCGAAGAGGGGTGTAAGTTAGCCAGACGCCGCTGGAGGGTACCGAGGTCCTGGATTACGGAGGCTACTCAGCTAAAGTTGAAATTAGGGCCAATATCTCTAGAATGATCATTTCATTTATAACTAGGAAAATGTTAGTAATTTCACAAAAGCTCTTACTTGCCATCACAGTCATACCAAAACTAAAATTAAAATATTAAATATATACACATGTTATGCCATCAAATATGAATTATACATGAGAATAAAAGAAATACTTGTGCAATTATGTGAATAACAATATTATAAATTTTACTGACCTCTAATGCACGATAAAAGAAAAACCATTCACAAAATAAACTGTTCACTGCGCCAATTTCAGACTATCTATCCCCGTTCTCGAGCGATACGCTTTCGGATCTCCTCGAAAAAACATCGCAACGAACTAACTCGACTTCAATTTATGACTTTTTTCTTTGTTTCTTTCTTTATATATGTGGGGTGTCCCAAAACCGAATGTATCAAGTGTAATGAAATAATATTTTAAATAGGCGGGTTACCTCAATATACATTCAAATGTATCCTATGGTCTTCCCCTTTAAGGATTCTTTCAAGTATTTAAAATATAAATCAAGCTATAGGAATTGTATGTGGCAGGCCACATATAGCTGTCGACCCTTTTTTTTAATTATTTGAAATAATACTACTTGTTATATTATATACTTTGATATTTAAAAATGTTATAAAAACTATTACATAGAATGAAACCTTTTGCATAGCGTATTTCGGTAAAAGTATAAACAATTTTAGCATTTATTAAAAACATCTTTAAGAAAATTTAGAAGCAATACATAATAAAACCTTGCATATACTTAGACTGGATTAATATATAAAAAATCATAAAAATACGTTGCACGACGAAAAAAATATGGCACCTAATATTTTATTAAGAGTTTAATGTAAAAATAAATTGTCTTAGAGACTATTACATAAAATTGAACTTCTGCCGTAACGTATTTTAGTAGAAGTATTCTTCATAAGGAAAACAATATATTGCAAATTGGCACCTTAAATTTTAGAAAATATTACTCCTTATTATATTTTAGTTTTATATAAGAAAAAATATATATATGCCTCACTTTTAAAAGCACATAACTGAAACTTTTAAAAGAGATGTAAGGAATTCTGTGTTAATTTTTCAAAACTTTTTTTTTTCTCAACTTTCGCCCCCGGTTTCGACACTTTTTTATATTTTTGTCCCCCGTTTTTCAACTTTTTTTCGCCGAAAACCGCGCTTCTCTAACTTTTTTTTGTTAATTCTTTTTCTTTATTTCGCTTTATAATACTCATTAACTCTCCGACCAATTTTGTCTTTTTTTGTTCTTCTTTTTATTTGGTTTTATAATACTTTTATTAACTTTCCCAACAATCTTTTGGTTTTGACATTTGTTATTATTTTTTTAATTTCGTTTTATAATACTTTTATTAACTTTCCAAACATTTTTTTTAAGTTTCTTTTTTTAAATTTTTTTCATGAAGCATTTTTTTCTTCCCATTTTTGCCATCCCCGACCTTGTAGCTGAACTCCTTGACCTTTTTTTTTCGTTAATAACCGCGTTCCTCTAACTGTTCTTTATATTATTTTTTTTCTTATTTCGTTTTATAATACTTTTATTAACTCTCCGAACAATTTTTCATGTTTTTTTTTTAATTGTTTTCAAGTATCCTTGAAATTGAACATATTTAGCAACTAATTAGAAAATCTTTAATAATATTTAGAAAACAATTATAGATGATGAAACCTTGCCTAGACTTATACTTGACAAATATATATATAAAAAAAGGAATTCGTGAAGAAAATGATACATTACACCACAAAAAATATGACATCTAAAATTTTATGAAATAGTTCTACTTGCCTATTACGTAATTTTATGTAAAAAAAATCTTATAGGAGCTATTATATACAATGAAAATTTTTGCACAGCGTATTTTAGTTAAAGTGTACTTGAAATGAAACAATTTTAGCATTTAATAAAAAAAAATTAATAAAACTTAGGGAATTATACAAAATCATAAAGAAAATAATACATCGCGCAACGAAAAAAATATGGCACTTAAAATTTTAGAAACTTATACGATTTATTATTTTATATAATTTTATATAAAAAGATGTCATTGAAACAAACACATACAACGCAATCTTTGGCACAGCATATTTTGATAAGAGTATCCTTGAAATGAAATATTTTTTGCAACTAATGAAGAAACCTTTAATAATATTTAGAAATAATTATAGTATAGATGATAAAACCTTGCCTATACTTCGACCAGACTAAGAAAAAAAAACAAAATTCATAAAAAAATATTACTTTGCACGACGAAAAAATATTGCATCTAAAATTTTATAAAACAGGACTACTTGTTTATTAAATAATTTTATATAAAAAATATTGTCATAGGACTTATTATTTACAATGAAACTCTTGGCGTATTTAGGTAAAAGTATACTTGAAATGAAACAATTTTAGCATTCAATGAAAAGAATTTAAATACAACTTAGAAAATAATTATAGATGATAAAACCTGAATTAATATACAAAAAAGAATCACAAAGAAAATAGTACAATGCGCGACAAAAAAGCTGAGGCACCGAAAATTTCAGACAATAATACTCATCATCATCATGATCGTCCACTGTCGGACATAAGCCTCCCGTAAATATTTCCGTCTTTCTCTGCTTCCTGCTGAAGTGCATGATCTCTGGGTCTCCATTCGGTCATTTTTCTTGTCCATCTGCCATCGTTCATTCTAAGCAGGTGACCCGAAGAATTCCATTTAAGATTTGATATCCTTGAGTTGGCATCTGTGACCCCACTTCTTCTTCTCACCACAATATTCGGAACCTTATCTCTCAAAGAAAGACCCAACATTGCTCTTTCCATGCTTCTCTGTGCCACTCTTATTTTATTTGACGTTTTCCTTGTTAGTGTCAGTGTTTCGGCTCAAAAGGTTAACACAGGAAAAACACACTGATTATAGACCCTTCTCTTTTGGCACATGCGGATACTTGATTTTAAGGTGTAGCTCAGTCGTCTAAAGGCTGCCCAGGTGAAACCTAATCTTCTGCCGATTTCACAAGTCTGATTGTTTTTTTTTCTCAATCGAACTTCGTGGCATAGGTAATTATACGACCATACTTGCTCAATATTCATGTCATTTACCACTAGGTGTTTACTGATGACCAGATTAGTCATGAACTTTGTCTTGTTAATGTTAATATTTAGCTCAACTTCTTTGGATGCTAGTTCCAGTTTCTTTAGCATCTCTATTGCTTCTTCGAATTTATCTGCAATTAATACTAGATTATCGGCGAAGCGAAGATGACTAAGCTTCTCGCCATTGATGTTAACACGATGGTTATCGATTTTAGTACGCTTGAACATGAACTCCAGCAGGTTGGTGGATACTTTGGGAGAGATGACATCACCTTGTCGCACACCTCGCTCCATTTTAAAGTCGGAAGTCTCTTCATGGAGTCTAATAACAGCATTCGCTTTCTTATAGATATGCTTAATCAGGTTGTTGTAACGATAGTCGATTTTTCAATCAGCGAGAGCTATGAGCATGCTATAGTGGTCTACAGTGTCGAAAGCTCTTTCGTAGTCTACTAAGACGAGGACCAAATGCTTATTGTACTCTAGGCATTTTTCAATTAGGATTTTTATTGTGTGTGGAGCGGATCATTGGTGTCATATCTCTTGCGGGATCCTGCCTGTTCATTTGGTTGATAGAGATCGAACTTCGTTGTCAGTCTTTTGGTGATGATCCTCATAAACTGCTTATAAATCTGCGAAAGTAAACTGATTGGCTTATAGCTTTGTATTTGGGCTATGTCTCCCTTCTTGTGGAGCAATATTATAATAGCCTTGTTCCACTGTTGATGTGTTATAGTATTCCTCAAGCAAGCATTATATGGTTTGCACAGTAAGTTTAGTAGTGCTGTTCCTCCCATTTTGATATTTTCAATGCTAATTTCGTCGTCCCCTGGCGATTTATCGTTCTTCATGTCCTTCAAGCTGTTCTTAATTTTGTCTGAGGTGATATCTGAGATATCTTCTGATCCCTGGTTTTGTACTTTGGGAATATTGGTGTTGCCCTCTGTCACTGTTGTTTTCTTGTATATTATATCCATATAAAATTTTCTTACAATTTTCAAAATTTCTTCTTTATTGGTCGTGGTTTGTCCAGTACTGTTGTCGACAATCTTGCATATTTGTTTCTTGCTATCGGACATCTTTTTCCTCAGTATTTTCATTCCCTTGTTCTCCTCTATTTCCTTCGTTATTTATTTAGTCTTGTGTAGCCTTACATCTCTTCGAATTGCTTTGAATATTTCTTTGTTAATTTCTCTTTAAATAAATAAAAAAATAATAATGTAAGAAAATGTCATTATAACTAACACATACAATGAAACCTTTGGCATAGCGTAAACCTTTGGCGCATTAAGATTTGAAGTGAAATCATTTTAGCACTTAACTAAAAAAAAACAAAATTTAGAAGATAATTATAGATGATAAAACCTTGAATTTACTTAAACTGAATTAACATATAAAGAAATCATAAAGAAAGTAATATATTGCACGTCGAAAAAAATATAACATCTAAAATTTTATGAAATGTTGTTATATTAGATAATTTAATATGAAAAAATTCTCGTACGTACCATTACATAAAATAAAACTTTTGGCGCAGCAGAAAATGAAATATTATTAATTTATGGATACCTAACGGGTACTAGAAAAATGATTAAAAGTTTTATTTATATGTGGATCGAAAGATACGTTATATTTATAAAAAATTTAACTTTTGCCTTTTGCTCATTTTATATTTTCTCAAAACCATCGCGTGCATTCATCCGTTAAAGGACGAACTTTGCCGCTGCTTAACTCAAAAATAAATTTTGTTTTAATAAGAAACATTTGAGTAAAAGTAAGGTAATATATTTATTTTAAGAAAATAAAAAGGAGGGTGCTTAAGACCAGACGACCGAAGTGAACACTTAAACAAGGTGAGATTATTAATAAAAACTAATTAAAATGATACAAAAAAAAGTTTCTTGGAGGCGCCGGGCATCGAACGTGTGTTAAAATAATATTTATATGACCCTTTTTCTTTAGATGTTACCGAATACTGTCTTTTAATCTTGTAAAATAGTGATATAAAACACATCTATTTCTGAAAAAAAATAACGCATAAATGTAAAAAATATTTAAATCCTCAAAAATCTCACGTGCCACTGATGTCAGTGCTGCGCAAACACATCTGATATGCTTTGATTTTTATTTAATATTTTTATCGTGTAATGAACTACGGAAATAAGTAGTTATAATGCCCTACCATTAGATTTATGTTGGCGCATTAAATTCTTTTATAGTGATATCTTGCATCGCCACAGGGCATAATATTTTCCTTTTAATCCTAACGAAATAATACAATAAAAGCCATAAAACGATGCCGCTTATCTCGAAGAAAATTCGCCCGGAAATCCCCTAAAGATATTCCCATAAGAGTATATAAAATATTATCCTTTTTATATGGTAAAACAAGATTTGAAGCTACGACAGCTTTAATGTTTAAAAGAATGTTGGCTTCCAGCTACGGAAAAGCCTAATGCACTATTCAATAGAATTCGGGCGCAACGGTCATTCTGCGGGACTAAAGGCCACTTTGGCACAATAAAACATTTTCTGCTCGATCTT
This sequence comes from Pissodes strobi, assembly GCA_016904865.1. Lineage (NCBI taxonomy): Eukaryota > Metazoa > Arthropoda > Insecta > Coleoptera > Curculionidae > Pissodes > Pissodes strobi. Next base: position 46,113 of record MU187975.1, on the reverse strand, counting down.
GCCGACATCGATTTATAATTTTATGATGTGTGTTAAAAGTTTGGACAGAGTTCTTTAGCTGGATATAACTCAAGATTTAACTATAGGAGGGACAGCGGGGCGAGTTATTGCCAACTACCTCAGGCTCTGTTAGGAAACCCTGTAAATTGTAAATAGTTCAAAAAGATGTTTGAAATTGGAGTTGGTAATGTGTTCTGGATCTGGATCTTTTTAAATGTATGGACTATAAATATATTCGAAAGTAATCTGGACATTTTCTTGCAATAGTTATCTTTCTAACGAGTGCGGTAACTTACTTCTGCGACATGAGTCTGTCGCTATTGAAATGATACTTCTTAGAACTTCACTTTTCATAACTTTTATTGAAGTTTTATGCGAGACATAAATCTGAGCTGCCTGATCTATTTTAGTTAAATAACACACAGTTTTCACTTTTTTTTTTATTGACATGGTGAAAGTAGCCTGCTTATAATACAAAGCGAAACTGTCCCTAAAGCCCATTGATGATCTTAAAAATTAGTCCCACATAATATAATTTTTACCAGCAGTTTTTAAATAAATGGACGACCAGGAAT
>MU187975.1:31913-45528 GCA_016904865.1 Pissodes strobi | reverse complement strand
GGAATATGACAAAATAATTAAAACTTAATTTTTGATCTATATTGGTGAAATTTAGAAAAATGTATCGTCACGAACGCTTTATTCTGCTACAATGCCTAAGAAGTCGGTTTTAACAACTGCAGTATCCGGTCTCGCGTTATGTAACCAACCATAAGCGTTGGATGCCAAATATGTAACTTTATTTACTAATTGCTCATTATCCATGCCAGGATTACTCATCGGATAAAATTTTTTTTAAAATGCGTGGGTCTATGTCTTAGCAATAATTAGGGTAGGGCGCCACTAATTTTTTTTAGAAGAAATTTATCAATGATTATTGATCCATAATAATAGGGTTATAAAATTAAGAAAAATACCCTGCAAACGAACGTTGAAAACATTTGAATACACAGATTAGTTATTATTTTGACTGCAATTTACCAAAATAAACATCAAGATTACAAATAACTATAACTTTATTTAAAAATGTAAACTTACACCAACTCTTCCAGGACAAATAACCCTATCTCAAATCAATTTGAGGTTACGGTTACGCCCTTAAACTATAAGAAGGTTATCTTGAAAGGTATTTCACTGATATTACAAGAATAATAAATCAAAGCAACATAAGATACTACTTGCAAAATAATGCCTTATAACGTTAATATTGCCTAAAGCTTATTTTATAGGTAAAGCCAGCAAATATATGCAGGCATAAATGAAATGATTATTAACCAAACTTAACATAAATCGATCCCGTGGCACTGACAATATCAATAGACCAATAAACAGTCCTCAATAATATCAAATCAATAAAATAACCAGTGAGGTAAATATGTACATACAGAGCCGTTAAATATCTATTGATAAATGAATTGAGCTCAGGTCGATTCGGATATAAAGGCGACAAATTAAATTAGTAAATTTCAGTTGTGTTAAATAAATTACTGCCATGAGCTTTACTGCCAAATACAGTAAAAATTAACTCAATCAGTTATTTGGACACTAGCCAAATAAATTCTCTAACTAACTAAAGATAAAATTAAGTATCTCTTTTAAAGGTAAGCTCGACAAGCAAGATCGCTAGATCAATGAATGAAACGAGAATTAACGAGAATATAAACGATAGACATCAAACGGCCTTCAGTTGTTTAATGATAAATTCATTAATTAAAATGGTATATAACGATAAGCTATATACGGTAATTAGGACAAATGACCGACAGTCATTTGATTATACATTTATTAAATAAAATAATATATACCGGTAAGCTATGTACGGTAATTAAGGCAAACTACCTACAGTCGCCTAGCTACAAATCCATTAATCAAAAGGATATATAACGGTAAGAAATATAGGTTAATTAAGGCACTTAAATAAATTAAAATTTATTTGACTTGATTCTGGTCGAGTTGTACACTGCCGCTTCCTGCGTAGTACGTCTTCAACATGTGGTTGCGTCACCCTGACAAAAATAAGGGCGTGGTACTGCTAACTGACGGAGGGATTAGCTAAGTCAGGGTGAAATTCTACCTCACAGATGGAATTCTATCCCATAGATGGAATTATGTCCCACAGAAGGACCCCCTAGGTACATGATAAATAACTTTAGCCATTCTAAATAGAAACACTCGTGCCGAGAACCAGGTCTGCTCTGGTACCGATTTGATTTCTCGTACCTTCATATTTTTCTACGTGTTATCGCCAACTATACCAGAAATTAGACAAACTTTATGACAATTCAAAAGAATGATCAATGAAATGGAATATATTACCTTACATGTTGTTTAGTTTAGGTCTATAAATACCATGTTTAAAAGCCCGTAGCTCTCAAACTAAGGAAGAAATCCCAAGGTGGAGAAAAGCACATTTCACTGGATGATGTTAGTTTTTGAAAACTTTTGATGGTCATAAAATCAACAGCGTATTTTAAAAATAATGGAAAATATATCGATACTTCTGGAATGCCAAAGGATAGACCTACAAAATAAAAAAGTTTTGCAAGGTCGATCATTTTATTCAAAAGTTATAAAGCCTTCAACTGAACCAAAATTTCAGGTGCGTCACTTTTTATATTTAGATAAGTTTGCTGTTGAATGTAAACTCTACTAAGAAAAGTATAACTTTTTTTATCATCTAATATAAATCAAATTTGAATTAAACGCAAAAGCTTTATCGTTCGCCTCTAGTTCTTCAATTAAAAATCGCTTTACTGCCATATATTCTTTGTGCCTTCCTAAACATTGATTTACGACTCCAGACCGAAGATAATGGCAGCAAATTTAGGTAGATTCGCGTTTTCTATTTTGCCACACAGGGAACAAAATTGTATTTTAAAGAGCTGCCGTCCGACCTATCTGGCCTAGAGAACACCAGAAAATACTTTCTTAGCTAATGTTCGGTATAACTGACACTACTTTCAGATTAAGTATATAACGTGAGCACCTAATATGTAATACATTTTATATCGAAAAATCTTCGGTGGGTAACGAATTCAATTTGGTGCATTATATTAGGACCAATTAAACCTGTTCTGTCGTCAGCTCTGTAATATATAGTTTTAAAATAGACGTTCCTTATTTTTATTTACAAATTGCTAAGGATACCTAAAGTTTCATATTCAAGATTTTTTTCCTGAGATACGAAAAATATTACATTATTTGGAACAAAATAATGTATCGAATCATCTAAGATTTCACGGCAGCAAATAGCGAACCTGTAACTAGTATATTTGCTGGCGATTTCAATATTATGCCCTCTATTCCTTACTCTAATATAAACTACTATAGCATAAAGATAACCTATTAAACCATACTTTACTATACTGTTTAAAGTGGGAAATTACTATAATCATTAAGTATTTCAAATAGGGCCAATTTGTGTTTCTGGTGTAAGTGTTTGGCAAATGACTACAAAGAAATATATTTCTGACAGTGCTAAGTGAAAATGCCATTTTGAGCTGCGGCCAAGTACTTAGCTAAGGGTTTACTGAAGTAGACGGAATGAAGGAGAGGGTATGCACCTATGCAAGGTTCGCTCGAAATCTAAAACGTTAAGTGTCACATAGTTCAGTATTAGCAAAATCACTATCTAAGATGTGACATTTATATAGCTATGATAAATTTTACTAACGAGAAAAAAATTTGATTGGGACTGAGAAATAATTTTACAGGTAAAGATTAACCTGTTTTATCAGTTTGAACTAAATGCAGGTTATATTATACATTAAAAGATAATCCAATAACAAAGAATAGGTAAAAATTAAAAATGAGATTTTCTTTTGATTTTTCCTTAAACAGAAATCGCATATATAATCAGTGGCAGAATCTTGACCAATACACTCAGCATATGCCCAACCTCCGATAAGAATACATATAAACTATATTTCCTCGTTTTTTCCGAAATCTTGGCGGATCAAGCCTTGATTCTCTTGGTTTGCACCCCGAACTGCCGTGTCATCTATTTTATCATCGTCTAGTTTCACGATCAAATTAATTGATTAGTTAATTGCTTAACAACCGGTCCATATACCAGGTTCACTCAGCAGTGTTAATATTAATTATTATAAGTGTGGGTCGTAGAGTTGGCAGATAGGCGAAGGCGCCACTAAATTTTTTACCAGGTAATATAATCAATGATTTTTGAGCACTGAAATCAGGGTAGTAAAATTTAGAAAATTATCCTATATAAGTAACGTGAAATCTGAAAATAAAATAAAAAAAATAAATATCAGGATTCCAGTTAAACTATTTATTTAAATACTAAATGTTTTTACAGACATAACCGCACTAAAGGCAATTAATTAGATCCCGAATTAAGTTGAGGTTACAGTATCGCCCATAAAATAATGAGAAGAATCTCTAAAATTTCTATCATCCCAATTATCAGGTTATTAAATCAAATCAAATAAAAGTAAGGTATTAAGTCTTAATATAAATCATATGACATTAATATTGCACAATTCCTATTTCAGTTCTAACTAAATTCTGAATCCTTAAAGTTCTGGCTAAACGCAGTTAGTCACAAAACACGAGAAATAAGAAGTATTTTACTAAACAAAAACTATTCTAAATTAATCCCATGGCAGGGATAACTTTATTGGACAATTAGGCAGTTAATTAAAATATATTAAATCAACGATTTAACCTATAAATAAAATATAGAGTTGGTAAATATTGTCACGAATTGTATTTTTACTTAGCGTGCAGGAGAGTAGCCCAGGTTTAGGATCGCACTACGTCAAGTTGAGAAGAGATAATAAAGGAGACACATTGATAAAAACAATAACAAGTTTATTTACAAACAAACTTAACAACAGTTAGACTGTATATTAATAAAGGCGCGTTTAAGTTTATAGATGAATATAGTTTACACTATACCCAATTAATATTAAATGCATGTCTTCTCGAGGGAGGCTTAGTTCGAAGTTTTTCTCGAAAGCGACGTCACTATGTAATTAATAAAGTTTATGTGAGCGGGGTTGTCTTATTTATGTATTCGTTTTGATATGTATAAGGTAAGTCTTTCTGATTCAGGTTTATCACAGATTTCTAAGGCACTTGCACTGCTTTTAAAAATCACCAAAAAACCCCTTTACTGGAAATTTTGATACTTCACTTGTGGATTCGACTCTCTCTACTTTTTAGAATCCTCTAGGTGTCGTATACCTGTGCATATGTCCATCCAGGTTCGGTAAGGACCTGATCACCCTGTGCCTGTGCACAGGTGTTCACAGATATGGAGGTCGTGGGATAGAACAACTAGAAGTGTACGCACCTATGCGCTGCACCCAGCTAGATTGAGCGGAGTTGAGAGACCCGCAAGCCTGCTGAATTTGGCGTTTGCCTGCGTAGTTATATGTTACAAAATGCTGATGGTCGCATCATTAAGGATTAAAATTGCTCTCGTCGACCGCTCAAGTTGTTTATAATTAACTGTGAATGTTTATATAACATTTGTCATGTTCAAGTTCAAACTTAGGACAGGGTGATATTTAATTAGTAGATTTATGCTTTTTAGTAGTTTACAATATCTATAGGGGAAATCGAAGTGAGCTCATTTCGGTACTTGCATTAACGCGAAAAGCTGAAGTTGCAGTTAAGTGAGACAGTTTACTGCCATGAGGCTTACAGCAAATTGCAGTAAAAGCGTATCGTTTAAATAGGAGGCACAATAGAAGAATAAATCAGATAATTACTATAACAATAGTAAAAATTCGCTACTCGAGATAATATTCAATATGATTATGAAGAAAATATGTATTTCTAAACTAAATTAAGGTAATAGGTACGATATAAGATAATAAATGACCTAAAGTCATTTAACGACAAGTTCAATAAAACAAATACGGTAAGTAATTATCTGACTGACAGTAAGGGCTTAGCATTTAGGTAAATTAATGGAACACAAAAAGGTCAAGTCAACGAATTACGGTCCTATTCGCTAGGCATTCAATGTTCGAAAAAATATCAGACACGATAATAAAGAAAGTGTATCAATTAATAAGGAAGATATACCAAATGGTAATAGAGACAATGAAAGATAATTTTCTACTAAAAGTCATTTGACGGTACGTTCGAAAAAAAAATTAAATTAGGTAATTATAGGGCCTACATGAATTCCGTAGATCCTACGAACATGAAATCCACTGGAAGAGCTTGGTGGCTAGTCTTACTCCTCACAAACACCAGGCTGGCCCCAATCAGAACCTTAGCGCTCCCTGCGAAACTACTTTTCGCAGCATGTGGTCAGCTTCACCTCGACAAAAGGCCTTACACGGGCGGAATGAAACCGGAGAAACTCTCTTTCTGTCTCTGGGAAGGAAATTCTGTCCCCAGGAAGGAAATTCTGTCCCCAGGAAGGAAGTTCTGTCCCACGGAAGGATCCTAGTTAAATTATAAATAACTTTAACTATCCAATATAGACACACTAGCTTGTAATATACCTTTTTTCTATAGGAAGGGTAACCTCCTATAATCAATTGCCAAAAATATTTTAGACGTCCGTCAAGAGCACGTTCGAACACGCGATCATGAACCCTTCGGAACTGCATTCGTCGATAATGGTCGGGGTGCGTTCGGATATGGTGACGAGAATATCGGCAACATAACATAAATCAACTAGTGAAAGGGAAGAAACCGTATTACTGGGCTTGGTAGCATTTACAACGCTACAAATTATATATTTATTTTATTTTTGTGCTTCTTGTGTGATACTTAATTTATCCTGCTTTTTTTTATGGCAGTGGCACACACACTAAAGGGAGGTCCTATGGCGCTCGACGAGCGGTGTGGGTGCAAAGATGTTGATTGACATGGTTCTTGAATAGTTGTAGGTTGTAATTAGGGAGAAACAGATGTCCAGGGAGTGAGTTCCACAGTGATGCAGTGCGCCAGACAAAGGAGTTCTTGTAAAGCGATGTTCTAGCTGTTTCCAGTTGTACGAAGAACTGGTGCGATCTTGCCGTCTGTCGTGACTGTCTGACAGGCGTTGCGAGGGGCGGGATGAGGCGAGCCAAATCCATCTGCAGTGAAAGTATCTGTAAAACAGGGACATCTCGGCCACATGTCTGCGGTATTCCAGACTATCCAGATTCCGAGTCAACTCCGTATCGCCGATGAGACGCACAGCTCTCTTCTGAATGAAATCCAGCAGCTTTAGGGTGTGCTTTGGTGCGGCACCCCAGATGTGTGAACAATATTCTAAGCACGGTCTTATTTGCGCTTTGTAGAGCAAGAAAGAGCAACTGCTGCGGTTTTTGTTGCGAAATAGCGCACCAAGCTTCTGGGACGCTGATTTTGCGATGTTAGCAACATGGTTATGCCAGGACATATAGCTGTTGACCGAGACACCCAGTAGTCCGATTGACGAGGATGATTGAATGGTCGACCCTGCCATAATGATGTCATGGCCCGCCGTATTGGCCACTTGGTAAACGTGTCTGGTTGGGTCCTTGCTGCATTGAACTGGACCAAATTTCTGTCGCCCCAAGTTTCAACTTTCTCCAGGTCTTGATTAATTGCTGTAATCTGCTCTGTTTGGGGTGATAAGTCTTAGTCGCTGGTAAAGGTTTTTCTGATCTAAATTGGGAGACAAGAGAAGGGGTCATCTGCAAAGCTGTAAACAGGATTATTCGTTTCGGTCAGCAGGTCATTAATATAGATGAGGAACAAAGTTGGTGAAAGTATTGCGCCCTGAGGCACGCCCGCGTTAAGGATGATAATGTGTCTGAGGTGTGTCCATCAACTGCAACGTGGAGATATCGGTTCTTAAGGAAACTGACAAGCCAGCTGCAGAGAGAGGCTGGCAGTTCGAAGGACGGCAGTTGGTTGAGCAATCCGTCATACTAAACTCTGTCGAATGCCTCCGAAATATCCGACGCAATCGCTCGAGACTCTCCGTAGTTCTCAATTGCCCTACTCCATAAATGGCATAGGCCAATATATCTCCTGTCGATCTCTCTTTGCTAAAACCGTATTGATTATAGCTGATTATTCTGTTGTTCTCGAGGTACTTGAGTAGTTACTGATAGACTACACGTTCCATGCCTTTGAAAATTATGGGAAGCAAGACAATTGGGCGATAGTTTGAGGGCGTGACTTTCTTGTATCTTTGTTTTCTTTTTTAGCTAAGATACTTGCTTTTTTTTGTGTTGTTTTTTCTAGCGTCAACTTCATTGGAGCTTTACCCGAATATTAAGGCAGTCAGCTTTGTAAGACCAATTTTTTCTGTTTTTAGGCAGGGTATTTTCAATTTTTCTTCATCACCGGATTGAGAAGTAACTGTGTGGTCTAACTCGACCACAGTCAACAATCTTTCTTTGCTTCGGAAACAACAGGGGCATATTGCCTAGTAGATTCAAAATCCTCTACTGTGAAGTTATCAGGATTAAATAGTTGATTTAAAGCCTGACATAGCATTTCTCATAGATGCAATTTTGACATGCTGCTTTTTCCTGTTAAGAATGAAAAGTCAAGAGGCTGAAGGCGCGTGAGGTGTGCGATGATATTTACAGCTCACAATACCGGTTTTTCTGCAATAGCTATGAATCAATGAAGATATGTGGCTCTAATGGTTATCTAGAGCTAGCAAAACAGGATTTGCTAGACTCAAATTTACATAAGGCTTAAAGTGTTCCAACCGCTGAAGGAAATATTTTTCATTGCTCCAGCTCTTATCATTTCCTCGACCGGTCCATTTTTGGTCAGTGCAGGAGACATTTTCTGGAAAATAATTAGGGGGGATAAAAGTTCCAGAAGCGCTCATTGGACATATATTTTCGACTCCAATTGTTCGATGTCATTTGGCCCTAACTGTTTGGTAGACTTTTAGACGGTTGAGTTGTCCGTCTCATCAGCGTTGAATCTTCTACTTGTTAAGTATAAATCGAAGTGTGAAAGTTTTAACAGATTCTTCATTAAATATTGGTATTCTGTTTATGTTTGTATGTCCCTCCGGGTTTGCTTTAGCTAATTTCCGGGTTTCTTCTCCGAAATACTGCAGCCGGTCTTTACCTGCATCTTCAATGGAGCAGTCAGCTATTACTTCGGGATAATGAAAGGCAATTTTACGTTGGAGTTATCCCACGAAACAACTTGGCCAATTGTGGAATATGATTTACAGTTTGGGCTAACTTCTACTTAAAATTCAGATATTTTTTTTGTGCTGGGGCTCGTGAATATGATATGATCTGGCAACTTCCGTAATCTTGCTGCCAGAGCCAATTACTTTAAGTGATTTTGTACTATTTTCTCCATCCATGTATTGATGTTCGATTTTCTTGTTTGTTTGCTTGGCATCCGACATTAAAATAATATATTACAAATTACCAGGCAAGAAATAGCAGACACATTGCCGTAGGTGGTTGCGTACCATTGTCTGCTGCGTACCATTCATTCCCCTCATCTACGCTAATTGCAAGCGTTAGCTCTAGTTTAATGTGCAATATCTATATTTCTATTTACACATTCCTAATCAGTTAAATTTATTTACCTTCGTAAAGACTTAAGGCAACACCGCTCTAATTCTTTGGTTGGAAATAATTCTGTTATCTTGTATGCCTCGTATATCCTCTAAACATTGACTTGCAGTGTGAGACCTAAGACAATGCAAGCAAATTCGGTTAAATGTGCTCTTTCTATTTTGCCGCAGGAGGAGCAAAATTGGATTTTAAAGAGCTGCCGCCCGACCTAGATCGCTTAGAAAAATATTCTCGCAGGGAAGGCAGTTCCGGCTCCGTCGTTAATAGCAAAAACCTTTTAATATTTGCCATGCTACCGGATCCCAGGAGGGTATTTTGTTTACAATACTACCCTGCGAAAAAAGCAATAAAATCCTATAAATTCTTGTCTCGTTTCCGAAAACATATTGGGGTTCATACAATTATTGTTACTCTTTATCTACTCTAATAGGATTACTCAGTCGATGAGTCCCTTTGTTATCTTTGGCTCTTTTTCCTGCTGCTTTGGTATCTTGGTAAAAAAAATTTATACTACCTTAAGAATATTAACGTACAGTCTTTTGTTCGTCATTCTAAATTTCACGAAGTAGTTAATATAGAACTTCTTCGATCCTGATGTCAGGTTGTAAAATGCACAAGTGCTAATTAAGTGACCGTAACGAAGCTTAAAATGACGCTTCGACGAACAAATCTGCCCTGGTTCTCAAAAGCGAGAATTCTAAAAATAAAAATGATTAGTAACACAATTAAAATGTTCAGAATATCAAAAGAGGAAAAAGCTCGTGCACTTTGCCAAGATTTCAATTTTAATTTGACAAATGACAAGAATAATGTGATGCCATTTAATTAGTGGTATGTTAAGTGCTTTGTTTTTGAAGTGCTGTGTATTTATAAATAAGGTTTTTCTGGAAGAATTCAATGATATTCGTTTAATCAATTTGTCAATGTTGGGTGTCACTTGGTAAATTCAATTTTTAGCAAATGCAAATAATTATTATTAAAGTTAGTAGTAACTGAAGCCACACATTTACCATTATTAATCAATATTAATTCTTTATCATATTAATTTATTCATTTTCATTTCGTGGTGGTGTTGCTTCTGATAATAGTTGCGGGTGATTTCTATTTTGAAAATATTACGAATGTTAAATTTGTTTCCTGTTAGTTATGTTTCGCAAAATTGGTGGTCGTGTTACACAAATTAATTTTTAATTTATTATGACCACAAAGGTGGGGGTAGCAATTAACTGTATAATTAACTACAATCAAATTAGTAGACTGTATTAAAATAGAGTGGTGGGGGTTTTCCACAGAGGTTGTGAATTGAAAAAGGTAGGTAGATTAGTTATTAAGTATTTAATAATGTAATTATGTATTTGCAATTGTACAATTTCTAAATAATACTATCATGCATTCACTCATTCATTCCCATAAACCTAGATGTACAACAAGTTATTTCTTATCTTAGATGTATAAAATATATCTATGCTTATTACTAAGTATCTACTAAAAAGTCTTGATTCTTTAATTTCAAAATGAAACGTTTGTCTTTAAAATTTCAACTTTTCTTTTACTCTACCAATACCTTGGGATGTAAGCCTTCGTCTATTTTCTTCTGTTATTGTACCCAGGGGTAGCCTATTAAACTTTACACCTTGGATTCCATTTGCTGGTATTGGAATGGATTTCTCTACCGCCAATTTCCAGGCGCCATTTTACATCTTCTTCACGAGAGACGCTACGATTCGGTATTGTCTCAGAATTGCGTTTTACCGCCCATAAGAGTTCTTTGTCCAAGCTTGGACAAAGAGAACAGAGGGACAACATATATTCTCTAATATCTGTGCCAACCATAGAACATTGAAATATCTTTGGTGCCAACAAAACTAGAAGCTGGCCTGAGAGGATGGACCTTTTGCCTGAGGGAGCTACAGCACGTTTTACTGCTATTCGAGTGAACGCTTGAACTGCACTAGAGAGCGGTGACTGGACCGATCTAGCAGGCTTGAGTGGTTGTAAGGCACTGAAATATAACTTTTCCTACGGTAGGCGGCAAACACAAAGTCGGCTGAAAGAATGGGAAATTCGCGGGATAATACGCGTCGGTTTCATATGAGAGGGTGAAAGCATGTTCTTTCTTTCTTTGACCTATTGTTGTTTACACAACACTGACTGATACAAATATATATTAAATTGAGAACGATTAAGAACGATTTGTTTGACGGAATGACATTTTGCTTTCTAGAGAATGAGGCATATAACGGAATCTGTTAAACCGACAAACTAGGTTCGGACTAAAGAGTAACTGAAATACAATGCCTTAAATGCACAAATTTCTGTTTACCTGGGTTTAAATAAATATATTCGGAGTTTAATTATGGCTCATTCATAATACATACATACAGGGTCTTATCACCAAACTACACGGTGAAAAACCAAAGTCATTATACATGTTGGGGTGTTTCCCAACACTGGGAATGTAAGGAATAAAAAGATTTGGAACAGATTCAAACACACCGACAATTAAGGGAACGGGCAAAATTTACAGTAAGTTTGACATCAATTTTCTCCTGAACCCTTAACTCGATTTTGAGATATTTCTTTTTAAATTGTAGCTTGATCCTTTAGGAACACGTTAGGCCTATTACTGTTTTTAAACAATTATTGTTCGAAATGTCATATACAGAGCTGAAAAGAAAGAAATGTTTTTGAGACACTCTGTAGAGCGAATGAATGAAATTTGATAGCATTTGATAATGCCAGATTTTCATTTGTTTATTTACTCTAATACAGGGTTTTGTTGAAATTAGTGCATTGGCCCACTTTTTATGGGTTATGAAGGATTTCCCTTTATTTCTGATTATGTTGCAGAAACCACTAAAACTCATTTTTTTTTATCAATATCAACTTTTATTTCTGCTTTCGCGCATAAATTAGAGCGTGTTTAAAGACCAATGGGCCAAAGGAAAACAATAGCAATAAATTAACAATAAATAAAACAATAACAATAATTTAAGGAACGAGAGCGATTCAAGACACCAACAATGTTTTAATAACGTGTGTGACCTCCACGCGCCCTATGACAGCAGCCATCCGTCTTCCCATGCTCATGATGACATTATCAAGTAAATCTTGAGGCAGATTGTCTCAGATCCCAACAAGAGCTGCTGCTGTTTGTTCGGGATTATGAACTGCAGGATTTCTGGATCTTAATCGCCTGCCTAACATGCCCTAGACGGATTAAGGTCTAGGGAACATGCGGCCTTCTAAACATATCCCATCCAAGACCATTACTGAATCTCCACCTGAGGAAACTGTAGGAGTAAAACTAAACTGTTCATCTTGCTCCCCTCGGCGGCGATATAATTTTCTCCTGCAATGGAGTTAACGCGCAAGTGGCTCTCATCTGTGAAAATAACGTTGACCCACTGGTCATTTTCCCAATTTTCATGCTCCCGAGCAAAGTGTAGTCTCGCCACTCTATAGGCCTTCAAACCAAGTTCTTTGAGCCTTCTGATAATGGTCCGATAACTTGTTCTGATTCCACGTACTTCTTCTATCTTGTATCTTAAGTGTGTTACTGATTTACGCCTGTTTCGTAATATTTGTAAGTCTACAAATCTGTCACCTCTAGATGTGGTTGTCAGTTTTCCACCTTGGTCTTGTCTCCCTTTGTACCCCTAGTTCGCCTCCAACGACTTACGTTACGGTAAATCGTGGAATTTGATTTTCCTATCAAATCGGCAACATAATAGTAAGATCTACCAGCTTCAATCAACACTATGGCCCTCGCCATATCAGTAGGATTCAAATCACCCATGTTGGGCTTTTAACAATCAAAATTTTGAATGTGACTTTTTCTTAATTTTAACAATACCTGATGACATAAATAAAACAAGACTCCCTAGCAACCCATAAAAAGTGTACCAATGCACTAATTTACACGAAAACCCTGTAGCACCGTTAAGAACTGCGATATCAGAGTAAATAAAAACTGAAAATGCTCAGAAAAGGTCGTTCTTTAATCTAGCGTTATCAAATGATATTAAATTTCATTTGTTCACTCTACAGAGTGCCTCAAAAATTACAAAAAAACATTACTTTCTTTTCAGATCTGTATGTGACATTTCGACCCATTGTTTAATAAAATCAGCAATAGGTCTAATAATTTCTTAAAGAATTAAGCTACAATTTAAAAAAATACATGTTCAAATCGAGTTAAGGGTTCAAGAGAAAATTGAAGTCAAACTTAGTGTAAATTTTGCCCGTTCCCCTAATTTTGCCGATATGCGTATTTTGATTTCCAAACCACTTATTTCTAATCTATCTTTGGTAATTTTCATTACTAATTATTGAAGAGCTACTCCAAATATTAATTCCTTTTTTATGCTATCTGGTGCAACTCTTCAATCGATCATAACTTTTATGGATCTCGGTGTGCTTTACTCTGGCTCTTCTTTTTTATACCTATCTGTTTACTGTTGCTTATTTTCTTTAAGTTATTTCTGTAATTTATCTATTATTCTATAAGCCCAAATTATTTTTCTTTCGCCTTCCTATATCTATTTTCTAATAACTGGGGTTAGCACGAAAAGTGGGTGGAGCAGATTTAACGTTATTTGACGTCTAAAGTTTCACATTCTGCTTTAATTTTGAATTAAAGAGAACATGAAGAG
>MU187975.1:6643-16913 GCA_016904865.1 Pissodes strobi | reverse complement strand
TTTCTTTGTTACCTTTTATAAGTTTTCTGTTAAAACTATTTATCTGGGGAAAGTTTCCTTCATTTATTAGAATGGAGCATTAGACACCCATCGAGAGAGTTGGAAGTTGCGGTAATTTAAGTCGATGCTGAGGTATTATATTGAGTGCATTAAAGGAACAATGCATTGATAATAAATTTATTACCACTTTGGGATATCCAGCTTCGATTTGATCCTAATTATTTATTTCGTTTATTTTACTACTTATTTATTTCTGGAGTAAAATGTTTAATAACGTCTGAAATGTTTTCGTGAATTTTGTTAGCATCTTCATTTCAGATTAGAAGAAACTGGAACTTAATAAAGTTTAGTTGAAATAAATTAAAGTTAAAGATGCTTAGGCCAGAATGAGCTGTCTTCGAAGCATGCAAATAGGTCCCTCCATTTATTTAAAGGCGCCACTAACCTATAGAGTCAGAAAATTCCCAAGTTGGAATTAGGAACTCGTTTTGACATAAGCATCACAATAAAAAAAACTTATATAAATTATACAAATACTAAAACCTGAAGTTTTTATTTATTTATTTATTTCAACGGAAAATCCATTTTTAATTAATTAAGTTAAATCAATTAAACAAAAAAATGTATCAAAATGATTATTATTGAGCTCAACTAATTTATTACTAAACTGCCCTTTTTGGCACAGTCATATCAAAAGATAGTAAATAAAATAAATAGATAAATGAGGAGCAAGATCGATTTATTACCAAAAATAGAAAGGAATGGTTCGTTTTGTTACATCTTGTTGAACAGTAAAAGAACTTGACTTCTAGTCAATTAAAAATAAAAAAATTGTGGTACTTTTTATGTTACCCAACATTTAACAGCTGGAACTATTGAAAGGTGGAAGACTTACTTATGCAACTACTGAAAATAATTCGGTTCACTAATCCAAACTCCTAAAATGCATAAACCACTAAATAAATATCACTTTCTCCTTAAATTTAAACTTGAACTTGCAAAATATTATGTAAACTTAAGGACAAAATGTAAACAACGCGAGAAGTCAACGGGAGCGATTACGAACCTTAAACGTGCAACGATCAGCACATCTTATCATATAAAAATGCTAGTGAACCATCAGTTCTGGAGACTTTGTGTATCACCTAAAACCAGCTCCTGGGCAGTCCACATGGGCGCTTTGGGTTCTAACCTATTCTTTTCCCTTACACAAACCTGAGCTCTGCAGATCACATGGTCGTGAAGTCCAGGGGTCTCATATCCACAGTAGTCAAAGTCGATTCTATGATAAATTTGTCAAAGTTCTGAGAAAGATAATTTTCAAAGTAGGATCAGTAGATCAAGTGCAATGTAAACTTTAAGTGCACCTCTTCTCACCTGACGTAGATCGATCCCGAATCTGAGCTATATTCTTGCACGGTAATCAAAGCGTGGCGTCACGGAAAAATCTAAACGCGACAATACCTACACATAATAATTAGAACCGTCAGAAAACGTTCGCTAATTGACTTATAAAATACAGTATCTGTTATAGGGTAAACAGTACAGTTGTTGGCACTGTTGCAATTATTGGCACCTTTAGTAGTTATCAGCGTTTTTTAAGAAATAAGATGATGCCAAAGCATTTCTTGGACTTTTCGCTAAATCTGGCAACATCGATCTATCGTATGCATTTATTGTTTTGGTTTGGTCTTGTCAGTCAAAATAATGTCGCCATAGTGATTAGATGTATGTTTCGGCTTCCCACAAATCAGGTAAGTCACTATGAAATTCGTAGGGGATTCGGATTGGTCATCTTGTAGCATGAGTCTTAAACTCTAAGAACGTAATTACTGAGACAGTTGTGATTTTTATTATGTTATGGAAGGTATAAAGTTAATTTCTCTACGTCCCATGACTCATATTTTCCCGCCAATTTTAAATAAATAGGGTGCCAATGACTACGTTAAGTTTTGATCGCTCTTACATTTATTGGCATAGTAGCGCCAATTACTGAATTTTGTTTAAATTTATTTATTTTCAGGTTTTGGTTTTTTATTCTTGTTTAAATAGTCTACTTTAATTTTGACTTAATAGGTTAGTTCGAAAATTTAAGCCAAACAGTAGTTGGCACTATGCCAATCACTCAATTTTAAGGGTGCTATTAATAGTCAGGGGGTTCTCGTGGTAAAATAGACATAATTAATACTGCTCTGTAACTTTGTGAGCGGCTTTATTCTAACGAGTCGGACAAAGTTTTTTTTGCGAAAAATCTGATTAACTCGGCTGGAACTATCACAAACATTTCTACCACATCTGATAATACACAAGTATTCAGCATGGAAGATATACCTATCATATTCGTGGAAGACTTAAAGCTTAATGAATCTGTGCGCCCAACAAAAATTGAAGAAAAAATAGACAGCCAAATAAATCAGGAGTCAACCATCAAAGAAAAATATACAGAAAAAATAGAAGACTCAAGTAATAATTTAAATTTACAAGAAACCCCAGTGAAGGCGATAAATGCAAAAGAGGCTTTAAACTTGAAAAATGACCAACATAAAGAACCAATTTGGAAAAAAAATGTCAAATTTCAATGATACGCCAGAATTTAAAAATATTTGATGTGGCCCGAAGCACCTGACCGGAAAGGAAAAAAAACACTGAAAATTATCTTTCGTGTTAACGTCTAACGAGTGAAAAAATATTAAGTCAGAAAAATTGAAGAGGAAAAAAGTGTGAAGAAGCACATGAAGTAAAAAAAAAACTACGACTGGAAAAAAGTAAACTTAAAGAAAACACATGCAAAACGAAATAATCAGAAAAAAAATAGGCTCCTCTAAAAATGGGGAAAAAACCGTTTGATCACACTTATTCATCAATAAAATAAACGTTACATCGGATATCGTTCTAACGCCCGCAAAAAACATCACCAATGGCGATAAACCTGATCATGTCAGAAATGTGTTTGCAAATGAACAAAACAATGAGAATGAACAACACAATATATCGGATAAGGCACCTGATTTTATAAATAATAGAATAGTTATGGTTAGCCTTTGTTACATATGTACCCTCAATATAACAGATAGAAATGACGGAATAACCTGTTTGAACTGCATACGTACTTTTCACCCAGCTTGTATAAGAAAACATAAAAATATGCCACCAATTATTGTTAATTCCTATATTTGCAACTCATGCGTCAAAAAAATACCCTTTTAATTTTAGAATGTTTTCTGTCCGTACCTACTTATTTTTATTTATTTATATAAGTTCAGTATTATTATTTCTTGTATTATAGTTTATTTTTTAAATTTATTATTTAGATGACATTCTTTTCGAATTTGTGTTTGAGTTCTTATAATTAAAATATATGTTTTATTTTATATTTTTGAGTTCTTTTCATCTAGGAGTCGTACGTATTTAGTACCTAATATAACCATGCCAATAACTGAAAAAACTCAGTGCCAATTACTAGTTCTTGAATGCCAATGTTAGTTTTTCAGACTGTTCAGATTTTTATAGTTTCAATACTTTAAAATTAATTTTATTTCCCTTTACAATATTGCAATCATTTGTTTAAACCTAACTACAATGGAAATAATATCTTTGATACATTTTCTTAACTCAGTTTCTCTAAATTATTCAAAAAAAAAACAAGATGTAGTCCTTAAAGTGCCAATAACATACAGGAGAAAAACCCTTATTATGGTTAAGCAAAATAAATCACTTGTTATCCAACGAGTAACGTTACAAATGATTAACTGCATCAGCACAGATAAAGGAAATGCAAATGAGCGATAAATAAATACGTTAATTAATAGAGAGACTGTCTGATTAAATAAAAAATAAATCAACGCTAATCAATCGTGTCAGGCAAAATAAATCGGTTGTTATGCAACAAGTTTGATTACTAACGATTACATATGTCAGAACAAATAAGGTAAATGAAAACAAACGGTACATAAATGCCTCATAAACTATACAAAACATGATCATGTTCCGTTCACACTTCTCGAGTTCACTAGGACGCAATAATAACTACTAATACTTCAGTTATAATACATTATAACAACCGCGAAATTAAAAATAGTACGTCTTCAGTTAATCGAATACTAAGATATCAATTTAAAGAAATCAAATTATTAGTTTATCAGACTTCAATTGGATATCTATAGCAAAAAAAAACGGTAATAAAAGTTTAGAATAATTGTTCTACGTATTTTAATAAAATACTATTAGATATAAATCAATTTTTTCATCTCTCAGTTTCATACTTTATTAAAGAAGGTTGCGTAAACTTGGTCCCCTTTTAAACAAATTCAATCTGCAGAAATTCAAGGGAATATTCTGTCTGCTTCTAATACTTCTCAGACTGCTTATCTACGGTTATTCTTAGAACGTAACGCAATATAAAATATTATGTATTGACTTGTAAGAGATTTATCGGAGAAGACATGTGTAGATGAAACTCAAAAATTCCCAGGAGAGTTATATTTCACGGCAAAACTTTTTAACTTTTATT
This sequence comes from Pissodes strobi, assembly GCA_016904865.1. Taxonomy (NCBI): domain Eukaryota; kingdom Metazoa; phylum Arthropoda; class Insecta; order Coleoptera; family Curculionidae; genus Pissodes; species Pissodes strobi. Next base: position 12,403 of record MU187975.1, on the reverse strand, counting down.
AAACTTAAACCCGAAACAGTTCACTGGCAGATGTAATTTAGTTTCGTTTGGTCGGGATAAGAGAGTAATATCCTTTGTTATTTATTTTCCCACTTTCTCAATCTCGTCACAGAGATTTTGTAATAAAAGCTGCGTCTTAGCGGCCATTCATCTTAAAGTTATGGTCTGAAGATTTCTATGCTGTGGCAAAATTGGTATCTAGTGAAGATTTTGAAACATATTAAAATAAAAGCGTTAAATATGAAAGAAGAGTTGCTAACATAGTTCCAACTTTAAAGCAGTAATCATATTATCGATGATTAGCTGATATCAAAGAATATTATAGTACACAATAGAAAACTCATCCCATGTTAAAAACTTGTATCTCCTATGGAAGCAGACTTTTCGAGCCTGCTTCCATCGAGCGAGTCTCGCCGTAAAAGCGACTGCGTGACCGGCCACGTTGCCAAATTTGTGCGGTTGAGATTTGCCCGGCGCGGCGTCAAAGATAATAGATAATTCTACTATAGGATAGGAAAATATTTGTTGGTCGTGTCGTGTTGTCACGCAGTGGCAGTGGCGATTTGAGTAGCAAGCGTGTAGGAGTAGGCGAAAAGCAGTTTTCATTTACGTATACCTAAAATAATTATTATTGAGATTTTGAGATATTAAATTGTAATCTAGATATGGCTTCAAATGCTGGCCATTTATGCCAATATTTAACAATTTACCACTGTATAATATGATTGACAATGGGTGATATGCATAAAATTTAGGCAAATGCTTTTACTTATTTTTTTTTTTTGAAATAAACATACAAATTACTAACATCCTACAAGGCTAGGTAAAGAGCAAAAGCAAATGCTTTATTTTATTCATTATTGTCAAAGATTTAGTAATAAAGTTTATTTTTGTTCAACAATAATTATAGACATCGTTGCCAGACAAAGTCATCTTAAAGTTAAGGTAAATTCGAACCTAACAACTATTACCTGTACTATTACATGTTCATTGGTTAGATGTGAACAAATAATTTATTATGGGTGCTAAGTTATTTACGCGCATCATTGTAAAAAGTATATAATTTGGCGATTTCAGGTTGGCCAACACATTTTTTTTATGACACACTGGGGAGGACTTTAATATGTGAACGGAATACACAAGGTGTCTGGGAAAATGTGAGAAATCTCCCGGGTTCAAATAGAACACGAAGAAATAACGTGACAAGTTCCTATATTTGTTCCCCTCCCTACGGAGATATGGGCCCCTAAAGGACGCCGCTAGAAATCGTTTTTTCTTGAATAACCTCCAAAGTATTTGACATAAATTAATAAAAATTTAGTATAAAGGTCACTAGTAAGAACTCCTTAAAATAGTTGCAACATATTTAGCTTCTTTGGTTTACCAGGGGCAGACAAAATTTAACACCTTAGTGCTTATTTTTTTAACACCTTGTATGATAAAGACCCAAAAAATGTTTGGATAGCTTTAACTTTAAGCTATAAAAAAGTACTCCTGTTCAAGAGCGATAAAATAAACCGTTTTTGAGTTGTTAGCCAAAAAAATAAGAAATCCGAAGAAATCAGTCGATTTTCTTAATAAAAAATAAAATATTAAATTCTTTATCATTTTTTTACTCGAAAACGGTTTTATCGATATTGAACAAGAATACTTTTTCTATAGCTTAAGGTTCATGCTACCCACAAATATTTTTTTGATCGTTATCATACAGGGTGTCAAGAATATACGCATTAAGCTGTAAACCTGAGTCCGCCCTGGTAAATTAAAAAAGCTAAATATCTTTTAAGGGCCCTATTTTAAGAGGTCCCGACTAGTGTTATCATATTAAGTTTTTATTAACTTACCTACATCAAGTACTTTAAAAGTTATTTAAGAAAAAACTAAGACCAGTGGCGTCCTTTGGGAGCCCATATCTCCGTAGGGATGGCCGGTAGGAAGAAAATTATAGAAACTTGTCATGGTATTTTTTCGTGTTCTATCTGAACCCGCGAGATTTCCCAGATTTTCCAAGACACCCTAACTATTTTTTAGACCCCAGTGAAATCTTTCTTTATGTTGGTAATATTCGGTGATTAAACGCGAGTGTAATTCATTAAGTTTAATGTTATTAAAAAAGTACCATATATTGACTGCTTAATTTCTTCTATTTCTGCTCTACAAAAATGTAGTTTCCAATCTTAGACATTCCCATATCAATTCTTTAACATCATAACAATATTACATTTAGTTCCTTGGCATTTCACACTGACATGACTGACAATGACAAAAGGTAAATTAGGGTAAAATGTGGGTAAAATGTGCGAAATGCCTTTTAATGCTATTTTTTTGCTTCATAAGTAACACAGGGTGATTCCTTACCAAAAAAAAAAAAACTGTAAATGCAAAAGTTGTATTATTTTTCCTTTACTATCTTTTAAGCTCCTTGAAAAAAAAAACAAGTGAGTATCGGAAAGCAGCGAAACAAAAGCAACATGGGTTTTCTCTAATGGAGTACCCTGTATATTTTACGCTAAAAAGAAAAACTTTTCCTCCTGGCTTCAAAATAGTATATTCTGTAACTAGGAGGAAAAGCAAAACATTCCTGGACGGACGACTGTGGTAATTGCTGGACGAGGCGCAGCCGAGGCCAGCAACACAGGAGTGTATGAATGTACTTTTCCTACTAGTTGCACATGCTACTTTTTATCCGATTGAATTAGAATACGTACTTATAAAAATAGAGCCAAATATTACTCTAAATAAAAACGGTGTTTTAAATTTAAACTCAACATAATATCAAGTTTTGAATCGACCGAGCATGAGGTTTATTACGTAACTACGGAAACTACAGCTAAATGTTACTTTTGATAGACGTCAGATCTGACAAACAAGGCCTTTGAATAGGACAGAAATGTTACATTCCCGTCCTAGGAAGGAAATGTTATATTCCCGGACAGTTATTTTCTATTCCTGCATGTACAGTTATTGCCAAGCAACGAATACAATATACTGGAATCATGACTTTTGCGGTGAGAATAGACATCGGAAAGGTGTCGTTTTTCGTCCTATAGGATAAAAATATATAATATGTTGACATTCAGAGTAGATACTTCAGAAATATTCAAGTTTGAAACTCACATAATTGCAATTGGCTGCCTCGGTCAACCACGTTGACAAGTTCTAATTTGACAGCTCTAGAAAAGTGAGATATTAACAATATAATAACAATAATAAAGCGAAAACGTTGGCTAGCCATTAGCAATTATGTGAGTAATACGTGTAATTATGTGTATTATTATGTGTAATATATCTGAAACATCTATAGTCAAAAGCGATCTTATCGTGCGGGTCCAAAGGTCACAATTTTCATTAAAAACTTCATTTATGGCAGCTTTTGCATGCAAAATCTGTCAAAGGCATGATAATTAATGAGAAATGTGACTTTTGGACCCGCGCGATATGACTGCTTTTGACTATACTCTGAATGTCAACATATTATATATTTTTGAAAGCAAGAGGAAAAGATCTTTCTCTTTAGCATAAAATATATAGGGTGATCCATTAGAGAAAATCCATGTTGCTTTTGTTTCGCTGCTTTCCGATACTCACTTGTTTTTTTCAAAGAGCTTAAAAGATAATATAGGAAAAATAACACAAGTTTTGAATTTTCGATCAATGACTCTTATGAAAGGAAAATATATTTTCACTAATTTAGTTAAAGTAACAAAAAAAAACAATAGAATCTAGACCTCCTTGTTTTCAAGGTATTGTACAAACAATCAACGCGGTAGTTATGCTGAAAAAAGTGATGGTATAATGGTTTTATTCTTATAAAACGGTTAAACCAAGATTTTTTTTATTTTTTCGGTGTCGTTAAGCAGAAAGGCGGCTGGAATTTAGATCCATCCGCAAAATCATTTCGATTATCTTTTAGAATACAAACCATTACTAGCCTTTTAAAACCGTCACAATATTCCAATTGTAAAGAGGACTTTGACAGGCAAATATTGTTATCTACTAATACAACATCAAAAAACAAGAACAGCGCTGACAATGAATTTTTTAAATGTCTTGAAAGTAAAGATGACATTTCTGATGCTACTTCCACTAGTGCTGAAAATGTATTAATTGAAAACGCAACATACACAACACCTTTGGATGAATGTGCTGTCACTTATTATACAGGGTATCTTATTAAACGAATAAAAAATAAATTTAACTATTTAGATTGCTTAAATAATTTTGAGAGCTGCAATAAAAGTAATATTCCACTTTTAAAGGATTCAAAGCAAATATTTTTTTTAAATAAAAATTATGCAGGAAAATCTGGAGAGTCTTTAGTTGTGTACCAAAAGATGACATAGTTTTTATTGTCGAAAAATCATTTTTATATTTCCGTAAATATTTTAATCTGTATGAGTCGAGAGAGTACCTTGCGGTAAAAATAACGCACAAAATTTTGGCAAAAAATGTTCGTTGGTTGGCTGATAAAAATAATAATTGTTACAGACACAAAGTTTTATTAATTGAACAGATGGTTGTAACTAACATTTATATGTTTTGTGTATGGACATTAGATAAAAACAAAAAAAAAGTGCAGGAAAAATTAAACAACCTTAAACATCAATAAAAAATATATTTTGACAATAATAAAATAATTTAGATAGATAAATATTACAGGTAAGATTTCGACAGATTTTCAAAGTAACAATTTTTTAGAACTAAAATAGTAAAGTGCGTTTTCAAAAACACTTTTTTACTTAAAAAAAAGTATTAGTCGAATATTTAGGTATTTACCACAAAACTTTATTAAGTTTAGCAGTTTAGCTCCTCTGCTTTGGTTAATTTATTGTACAGATTGTTTACGTATAATGTTGCCCCCTCAGACTTATTTATGTTTCGAGCTTAAAAAAATACTGAATTTTATAGTTTTAAATATTATGTACCTATGTTACAGTTTTTGCCGAATAAGATTAGATAATCTATAAAATGCTGACATAATGTATTTACGACTTTTTTATTTTTATGTTATTTAATAATATAATATATTCTATTTTATAGGAATAGAGTAATAATCATGGATGTTGTTATTAAACATGTAGTATTTTTACATTGTCTCCGGACCTATACCCACCTATGCAAATTTTCAGCTCGATATGACAATTTAAATTCGAAACTTGGCCCCATTTTCTAAATGCGGTCATGTACCGGCTTAAAATACGATATTTTTATATTGATTTCGGCCCATATTCGTATGCAAATTTTCAGCTTCATACGACAATTTAAATTCATGATTTGACCCCCTCCTCCTAAATACGACCCTGTACCAGGTTAAAAACTCGATAATTTTACATTCTTGAGGGACATATTATACGTATGCAAATTTAGAGCTCGACAGAATTTAAATTGAAAATTTGGCCCCCTTCTCCTAAATACGGGCCTGTTCCAGCTCAAAAATACCATAATAATTTTACAACGTCTCCGGACCAAAAAACGTATGCAAATTTAATGCTCGATACAATTTAAATTGAAAATTTGGCCCCCTTCCCCTAAATTCGGGTCTGTTCCAGCTCAAAAATACTATATTAATTTTACAATGTATACGGACCAAAAAACGCATGCAAATTTAATGCTCGATACAATTTAAATTTTGAAATTTGGCCCCCTTCTCCTGAATACGGGTCTGTTCCAGCTCAAAAATATTATAATAATTATACAATGTCTCCGGACCAAAAAACGTATGCAAATTTAATGCTCGATACAATTTAAATTTAAAATTTG
>MU187974.1:55954-68137 GCA_016904865.1 Pissodes strobi | reverse complement strand
AGTGGCAGTATTTTTTCTATAAATATCAAATTCTAGTGTGTTATTATCGTTCCTAATCACTAAAGTATCCAAAAATGGTAGCTGCCCATTGTTCTCAACTTCATAAGTAAATTTAATGGTGGGGAAACGGTTGTTTAGTTTTGTTACAAAATCTTCAACATTAGCGGTTTTTGTGTCGAAAATCGCGAAACGAAAATGTCATCCACATACCTGTACCATACCCTTGGAAAATATTGGAACTCCTCACTGATTTCATTTTCAAATTTACTCATGAAAAGGTTAGCTAAGAACGGCGATAAACAGTTGCCCATTGCCGTACCTTCAAGTTGTTGGTAATAGTTATTTTTGTATTGAAAATAATTTTGATACATGCAAAGTTTGGTTAAAGTTAAATATTCTTGTTTGATTTCGTTATCAAAACTATTCATTTCAAGTAATTCACCAAGGTATTGCAAGGTCTGTGGGATTGGTACACTAGGGAACAATGAGCTAACATCAAACGAGATTAAAATTTCACCTTCATTAAGAATCGTGTCTTTAATTTTGTTTATGAAATCTAAGGAATTTAGTACTCCTGAATTCTGTTGTTTTATAGGTAAATTTTCAAACTGGTTTGCTAGCCACTTGGATATATTATAAGTTGGTGATCCTATTGCCGAGACTATGGGACGCATTGCCTTCCCAGGTTTATGAATCTTGGGAAGACAATATAGTTTCGGCATAGTAGGATTACTTACAGATAATTTGTATCTAATTTGATCAGAAATAAGGTTGCTACATTTCTTCAAAGTGTTTTTAACTTGCGTTACCATCTTAGATAATGGATTCCTTGAGATTCTGTTATAGGGCCCGGATTCTATTAAATTATCAACCCGTTGAAAATATTCGCTTTTGTCTAATATAACAACCTTATTACCTTTGTCAGCTTTTAGATAGAAAACATCTTTCTCCTTCAATCTCCTGATTAAACTCTTTCCTTTTCCAGGTCGAGAGTTAACACTATTATTAATTACATTTTTTGAGATCTGACTTCTGCATGCTTCTCTAACAAATCCTTTAGTAGAGTCAGGAAGATGTTGAATAGAGCTTTCTATATTACCTACAATATCAAATAAGTTATCCTTTGGTGGAGGAAATGCAAAATTCAGACCCTTGTTTAAAAGATCCAATTCAGCTTTATCAAAAGATTGAGAAGATAGGTTTTCTACAATGTTTACGAGTTCCTGAGAACTATCAGACTTAGGCTTCATTTTCCTGAGTTTCTTAAGTTTTTTATTGACGGATGACATTTTCTTGATGTATTTTGTATCAATTACTAAAAACAATTTTATCTGGAACTCGTACCATTCTTCATGTTCAATATTTGTTAATCTATATGTTAGTTTCTTATAAAGTCTGTATGCTTCTAATTCAAACATACTTCGTTTACTGTACAAATTTTTGATTTCTAAATCCAACCACTTTTGTCTGGCAAAAGAGTGTACTTTTTCTGTAACAGGAGAAGATTTAGGTAAAACAATTTTAATAAAATTTGGGAAAACATTAAATTTTTTACAAGACTTTAGAAACCAAATATCTGCACTCACTAGCCTAATCTTAGTAGAAAACTTACGATAAAGGTTAAGTTCCGCTGACCGTGAAGCCATCTCAACTACGTTGGGGTTTGGAACCTTCGGCAACATGCACTAAAACAGAGTTTTATCCACAATACCGAAACAGAATATTTGCACTCGACGCGCGTTTCGCTAACCATGTTAGCATCATCAGGAGATGATTAAAACTAAAATTAAAATCTAGATAATGGATTCCTTGAGATTCTGTTATAGGGCCCGAATTCTATTAAATTATCAACCCGTTGAAAATGTAATGTAGTATAAAAGGGAGTTAGGTAAATTTTAATTTTAGTTTTAATCATCTCCTGATGATGCTAACATGGTTAGCGAAACGCGCGTCGAGTGCAAATATTCTGTTTCGGTATTGTGGCTAAAACTCTGTTTTAGTACCGTTTTATCAACGTTGAAACACAGCCAATTTGAGTCAGACCAAGTTTTGATTGCGGCGAGATCGCTGGAGATATTAGAGTGTAGGGAGAAAGTATTAGCATCACTCCTATATATAAATTGTCAGAAGTCTAAATAATGGCTAAGTACATAAAATTTGATAATATGGCCGGAAGTCGCTGAAGCGGATATCGCGACGGAAGGCAATCTTTCGAAGCTTGTTTCAAATTTAAATAACAAGGTGCAGTTCTAGCTATTTCTTGTTTTTAATATTTACCTTGCTATTTAACTAAGTATGCAATGACAGAAGACTAAGGAACGGAGATATTTAAAAAAAAAACATAAAAATCGTGATGCCGAGTAAGCGCAAATTTTTTAAAACCACTCACTGGCTATACAGGCAACGGACTTCTCAATAATAATTCGTACTCAAAAAATTGGAGAAAGTAAATAAATAATACGAAAAATAAGATAGAATCGATAAGTTTTGACGAGAGTTTAAAGGTACTCTATACTGAGAGGTTCATGAAACGTAAATATTTTTTTTTCATTAAAAATTATTTTATGCACTTTTGGCAGGTACTAAGTACATATTTAGACTTCTGACAATTTATATATAGGTTCAGTAAGCCATAAATAATATAAAAATGCAAGTGTCAGAACTGCACCTTGTGGTTTAAATTTCAACAATTTTTCTACAATTTTGTCGACTTCTGACAGTCTTTAAGGCCCGATCTAGACTTCTGACAATAATTTTCCTCGATTCCTACAGTTAAAAACTATAACTCTACCAAATATCAGGACTACACCTTATCATTTTTTTCTTATTATAAATTTACGACTTTGAATGTACAATAACCCATTTTTGCCATCAAACTTTTATATTTTTTGAACTTCTCATGAACTGTTTTTACAACTTTATTGATTTGTAGTTACAATAAATTGTCCTAATGATTTACTCTTCTGAAATCGGTAAGTACCTACTTATTCATTTCTTTAAGTGCGCAACAATTGCCATTCAAGAGGGCGCCGAATCCTTGTTTTTTAACGACTTTTGGGTAAAAATTGGGCGTGGCACCCCCAAAATCTTTAGCCTCCGGCGGCGGGCTTGCTCTCCAGCTTTCTAGACCCACGAGCAGCCACTGATCCTAACTCTGGCTACGCCACTGATGTGTATCAAATTTTGCGGTGCGTTTGAACTTGCGCTAGGTGGGCACGACGAACACAGTGACTCTGATAATTCAGGCATTTTCTGTGGATTAGATGATTTCGCGGCTGAATTAGATTCGGCCTTGAGTGTGCATTCAGCAGAGGCTACGGTTTTTAAGGGAACAGAATGAATTGTTGGACGCTATCTTGGACGTATGTAAACGTGAAATTAAAGAACACATAAAAAGTGCAAGTTTTTTAGCGGTCAGGATGAGACGACTGATTCGTTCAATCAACAACAGCTCGCCTTAGTTTTCAGGTATTTTTTTGATGGAAAGATTTTGGGAATATATTTGAATGGTTCGAGGGACCGGTTTTGACGGAGGAAAGGTCGATCTTTTTCTAGAAGAACAGTCGTAAGAAGAAGTCGAGTTTTGAAAGTTTTTTTCCTCGCCAAGTGGTTTAGGCGGATTTCGTCGACTTCCCTGAAATATTTCCGTTTGATTTTGGGAACCTCGTTCTAAGCAATTAGTGCTGTATCATTCGGAAAATCCGCGAAGTGTGGGTTTTTGAAACGACTGCCTTTGGGAAAGCCAGCCATTTTAGTCGTGTTTTTTTTTTTGATGTGCCGTAAAATGGGGCGACTTTGATATCAGGAGGCGACTTTGATAGAAACTTTTGCCCCCACTATTTTAACTGATGACACGCCACCTTCGTCTTATATTTGCGCGCCCTTAGTATAATTGTTTAGTACACGTGTTAAGCCGACTGAGTACGCATCGTAGAGAGAAACCGCGTACGAAATTCCTCAATTTTTGCACGTTTTAATTTAGCATAATTTTGGGTATCAAATTGGAGTTGAAATAACTTTGCCTGCACCAAGGTAAGCTGTTATTTTCATGTGTTTTATGTATAGCACGTTAATAGGTACACCTGTTCTGCAAATATTAACGTATACAATTCAAGGCCATTTTATCATGAACTCAAATTTTCTGTAAATTGTAACGTGGGGTCAGTTTGATATAGTTAGTGGGGTGACATTGATACGTCTAGGAGGGCGACTTTGTGAGGTATCAAAGTCGCCCCTTTCGCATTGTCCTGGTCTTAACTATTTTTTCTTTTGCCTTAGATGGTGAGAAAATATCAGAAAACGGCTGGCACACGATCCTATAGGAATTATACGGATGCCCAACTGAATGACGCATTAGAAAAAATTGCTGATAGAAATATGTCTATATTAGCGGCCAGTAAACAATATAAAATCCCTTTTGGCACTCTACATAATAAGTTCCATGGAAAACATGGAAGTAAAGCTGGGGGACAAACTGTATTTACAAAACTGGACGAAGAAGCTATTCTCAACTGTGCTCTTCAATGTTCGGATTGGGGATTTCCGCTGGATTTGTTAGAACTTCGGATGCTTGCCAAAAAATATTTGGATCAAAGAGGTCGCGTAGTTCAAAAATTTTCAAACAACCTACCGGGAAAAGATTGGGCTCTAAGCCTTTTAAGTAGGCACAAGTGTAACGCTTCACAGCGTGTTTCGAGGAATATTAACAGAGCGCGCGCAAAGGTTAGCAGACAGTCAGTAAATGAATATTTTGATAATATGACAACAGCTTTAAACGGGGTACCACCAGCCAACGTATTCAATTATGACGAGACCAATGGGGGAGATGACCCAGGATCTAATCGGCTTATCTACCGCAGAGGTATAAAATATCCCGAAAATGTGGTAAATTATTCCAAAACTACTATTATGATGTGCAGATGGAACGTTACTTCCACCATATGTTATATACAAGAGCGAGCATTTATATAACACATGGAAGGAAGGTGGTATTAAAGGAGCCCCATGTTGCGCCCAAGGTTGCAGATTTAATCGAACATCTCATGGTTGGATCGATAGTGTAACGTTTGGGGACTGGTTTACGTCCCTTTTCCTACCCCATGCTAGGCGTCTGGAGGGAAAGAAGGTAATTGTCGGAGATAACCTGGCTTCACACTTCAATGATGAAGTGATTAATTTTTGCCATCAAAATAATATAGAATTTGTCTGCTTAGTACCGCACTCGACCCACATATGCCAGCCACTAGATGTTGCATTCTTTAAGCCCTTTAAGGTCGCGTGGAGCAAAACTTTGCTAAAATTTCAGATGAGACACACGTCTTCTTCAGGTATTCCAAAAGAAAGGTTTCCATCCCTACTTAAAACTGCACTGGAAGAAATGGATAGTGTTGAGTCACAATCCCAGAATGAACCAGGAGATCATTTGCTATCAGCCGTTAAGAGAAATATGATAAACGGATTTTACGCAACAGGCCTATTTCCATTAGATCGCTTTAAAGTGTTAGATAAAATTCCAGACTTAGAACATGATCCGGCTAACGAAATTAACAACAGCTTAACCAACCTGCTAAAAGAGAAACGGTTTGGAAATAATACGGAAACTCCACATCGAAAAAAAAACAGGCTTAACGTTATTCCAGGAAAAAGTGTTGCTACAAATAATCACTCAGATGATGAAATAGTTGAGAGAAACTTGACACTACCGTCAAACGAGAGTACGATTAGCCATGAAGACCCAAGTGCAACAGACGATGTAGAATATTTAACACCAGAAATGTATCTTATCACACCTGGAACATATATTTTGGGGAAGTTTTTGTCAGGAAAGAGAAAGGCTGCGGTATTTAAATATGTTTGCAGGATAGAGGAAAAATACTCAGAAAAAGATTTAAGCACCATTCCCTATTCAGATATCATAGCAGTATTGCCACTTCCAACAGAAAATGAAGAAACAAAGGAATTTGAATTTAATAAAAGGGTTAATGTTTTAGAAATTTAAACACGCATCATTATTTAATAATTTCATGTTTTGTTTATTTAATATTTAGAATTTATTTTCTGTTCCTTAGATTTTAGAATGACTTTGGTATAAGAAATCATAATCAACACTGTTTTCAAAATGTAACAATTTTGTATTTTGTTGTTTTGGAAGTATATTCAAACTTTGTTTAAACAGTTAATTCGATTTAAGACTGGTTTTATAATAAAACATTATTAAAATAAACCCTCTTTTATTTTAATTACCTATCAAAGTCACCCCCAAACTTTAATGAAGTATAACTTTAAAACTGCCGAGCAAAATTTAAAACGGGGCGGCATTGACACCTTTTACCTAAAGACATATCACTTAACTGAATTTCACTGGGACTATCAAAGTCGCCCCACTTAGAGTATAAAGTTGATAAGCCACAAAATATTTTTTATTTTGAAAAATATAAGGAAATTTTGTCTTTAATATAACATAGTTTGTTTGTCTATGTTTCACCCATACAGTTGTATTTTTCATGTAATAACTACATTCTATGCTAAGAAACAAATTACAAAAACATTTTTAACATTATCAATTTTGCCCCATTTTACGGTACTGAATAGAGTGCCCTTCGTATTTAAATGAGGGCCGCCCCCTGGGGCCGTAAGCTGCCGTTCTAATCGACAAGGGGTTAGAAGCTTCTACGCCTGACTGAATCTCTCCATCGGCCTACCTGCTTGTTATATTTCCGGGCCAGCGGAGCTAGTCTACCCGGAGTGACCAGATCGTCTCTTGCACCTGTTCGCCGAGATGAATTCGTAGGGTAGTGCCACTCAGCCGGGCAGTTGCTTTTGGACAGTAAAAGGCAGGATGTTCAGATAAGTTTAGTTTAGTTTGAATTTAACCTTTTGTTATCTGGTGTCAGAGAAGAGTTAAAAAAAATTGTTTTGCGCACCTTATATGTTTAATTAGTTTAGAGCGCCCTACTTCTTTTAGCGGACATGTGATCACATCGTCATCAACACTGATAAGTTTTTTCCCTCCCTCTTTGGGATTTGTAGCTAAGTTGATCAGTTAGCTATGTTTTTGTCGATTCAACAACCCTCATTTTTTTAATTTCTAGGTAATGAATAAGGAAATTTTATATCAAGCCCTTTGCCTACCTCATACTCTTGCGGCCTTTATTTTTTCCCTTTATTGATTAAAGTGATTTCGCAGTGTTTCATTTAGCTAAACAATAGTTGCCCGTGTAGACCTTTTTTATTTAGTGAAATTTCATTTAGCTAAACTTACCGGCGGGTATCAAGAACTGAGGTCTTGTAGCAAGTTCCGGGAACAACGCGGGGATTTCAAATTCGGTCCCTTACAAATTCGGTAGCGCCCAAAGAACCTCACGACGGAGCTGCGGGCAAATTGCACGCACACCAAACAACTTCCTACAGGACATATTCTTGGTGGAACTCGTCATAGCTCCACAGGCATTTAACATCATGTAATTTAATTCATAATTTTTCAAAAAAAAACAGAATTTCTTTTATTAAAGAAAAGCGCGTGGCAAGGTTGTTGGTTATTGGTCAAAATAGGATGCTATGCTGATATTATTAGTGATTGTTGTATTCATTAAGGAAAAACGATTTAATAAACGCATTGAAACAATGCAAATACTCAATTTCTACAAGTAGAGTATACATATGGTGTAGTAATTTCACAGGTCGAAAAATAAAACAAGCAAAAAATATGAAAAATTGAAAATCACAACTAAACATTAGGTAATTAAATTCAAATAAATACTAAAATACATACATTTGAAGGGAAGCAGTGAAAAATACTTTGGTGTCATGAGAGTGATTTTTTAAGGCAATGTAACGACACCTTATGAAATTATCGTCTCGCAAGAGAGATACAATATATGACTCTCTCTCCCTCTTTCTCTCTTATGGAATTGGTAAATAATTATTCAGTTTTTATGAGACGAAGTGAAACTAACCGAAAGTTGATTGGACGACTAACCCAAACTAACCAAATCTATTAAAATTGATTCTAACGTATCGGAACCGGTTCAAATGAGAGAGAGAGAGAGAAATAGAGATAGAGAGAGGGAGTGGGAGAGGGAGAGAGAGAGAGAGAGAGAGAGATAGAGAGAGAGTTTTAATTTTCTGATAAAGTGGAACTATATCAGCATCTAGTACTATATAGGTTAATTGGGGATAGTTTCTCTTGAAAGACTGCAATAATGAAGCTTTCAGGCAAGAGATTTTTCTGGTAAAGTATTCGTCTATCTTAATGGCGTCCAAATTTAAGATCATTACCTAAACACCGATATTCTGTATTCGCACAGAATAATACCATGCGGTTAAATCGCTAGACAGCTAAATGGGAGACCTGCAATAAAAACAATTCGTCTCAGCTCTCTATCCTTTGATTAGTATCAGGCAGATTGTACTGTATCTTTAATAGCGAATACCATTGGTAAAACTCGTGCGGCACGACTGCAAAATTTGTATACCATTGGCCAGTGCAGGGCAAGTATTTGTATACCACTGGGAAAATGGTGCGACATTTCTTGCTCCGAGTGCAATCAGTTCCGCACGAGACATTGGAGGTCGTGTGGCACCGATGTTTTCAAAAGAAAAAAGGACGAAATCCCACAAAGGATCCAATAACAGATGGCTTTTTGAAAATAGGGCAAAAGATCTTTTTATTTTAAATTCCATTTTATCTTCAAGTAGTGATAGTGACGAAGAGTTTTGAACTCAAGGTCAAATCGTCAAACCCTATACCCCATTGGCAATGAACAGGTGCAAAATTTGGTATAGTCTGGGTTATAGTTTCGTGGCAAAACTTGGGTTTGAAACGCAAAAAATAGTAGACATATAATAGAAAAGTATCCGCTTTCCATTTTTTTAATTAAAATTACAATGAGCCATCAAAAAATGGTTGTCCGATGTGCGTTTTTAACGTCTTTTGGGTAAAAATTTAGGCGTGGCACACCAAAAAAATTTCCAGCTTGGTAAAATCCGCTTCGTTCGCTCGTGGCAGGCGTGATTTTTTAACGATTTTTGAGCAAACATTGGGCGTGACACCCCCAAAGTTTTGCGGGATAGCCTCCGGCTGCGCCTGTGGCGAGCTGTTTCACACCAGAAAGAGAATTATATTTTGACACCATCTTACCCAAAAGTCACGAGCCCCCCTGTAATTTAACTTTACTATCCGTGTGATAAATTTACTTTGCTTTTATGTATGTACAGGGTTATCCAACGAGGACTAGACAAGGCGATTTTTTGACTTTCCCTGTACTTTTATAAAAACAACTGGAATAGCCATCTTATGTAATTTTTTCCCCCGAATTCGGATATGTTCAGCAAAAAACAATTGAACATCAAATAAAAGTGCTAGGGGTCATTTTGTTATTTTTTTTAATGGAATACCCTGTATATTACTACATTTTTGGACTCTCTAGAAAAATCTAAACACATTTTGTGTATAATATCCTATACCTATCTTCGTACCCAAATATTAACAGTTGAAAGTCGGGCATTTTGACACTTTGACCAGGCTCTAAAATCTAAACCGCACGAGATCAAAGAAAACGGTTTGCACAGACCTATCTTGGGTTTTCATAAGCTATCGAATGATAGTAACTTTAAATTTAACCGGAGGTTTAAAAGTTCCGGTTAATTTTAACCGCAGGTTAGATTCGAAGATACTGTCATTCGATAGTTTATGAAAACTTAAGATAAGAATGTGCAAACCGTTTTCTTTGATCTTGTGCGATTTAGATTTTAGAGCCTGTCAAAGTGTCAAAATACCCGACTTTCAACTGTCAATATTTGGGAAACAGCTAAAGATAGGTATAGGATATTATACACAAAATGTGTTTAGATGTTTCTAGAGACTCAAAAAATTTAGTAATAAACAGGGTGTTCCATTTAAAAAAATATCAAAGTGATCCCTAGCACTTTTATTTGATGTTCAATTGTAAAGTGACCAGAACCAGACGTCCTGTATTGAGCAGGACAGTCAAGCATTCATAGACTCTGTCCAGCGAAAGCAAACGTCCTGCAATTCTCTTTTGTGGTATGCGATATGCACAAAATGACTACAAAATTAACTAATTGTTTATACCATTGTCCTTATAAGAAAAACAAAGTTTATACTATACTATATTAATGCAAAAATGAAAATCTTAAATATCACCCCATTACTAATTTTGCCCATTCCTGATCATACTCATACGTCAAATATTGGCGGCGCCGCCGTCGCGTCGGCGGCAAAGCAGAGTTCATATAGCAACGAATCACGAATCGTTGTTTTTACAAAATCGTGAAAAGTTACCATTTCATACGAAGACGAAATTCGTAAACGTTTCTGGGACATTTTAAATATTCGCTGTGACATTTACGTTTGACGATAGGTAGGAGGGTTGTGTTTCCTTTTTGTAGTTTTTCAAAATTAATAATTAAAATTTTAATATGAATGTATTTTATTGCCCACATAGACGTAGACGTGTAATAGGAGCTTACTTGTTGCTTAAGATGTGACAAAAAATAATAATAGGTCTATTGGTGTCTGTGAGATCTTTAAGCAACGGTGGTCGCATGGAGCATCTCATAATTTCGTGCAAAAAAATGAGGGTAAATGAGAAAACATTTAGGAACTACCATAAAATGTCTTTTAAAGACTTCGATTTTCAGTGGAAAAGATTTCTCCATATACAAAAAAAAAAATACCACACCCGAGAGCCAACACTATTTTAAGATAAAACTTTTCCCACCAGTCGTTAATATTATTAGTACAGTGGAGCGTCAATATCAACTATGCTTCATTATTATTTTCATATTTTATTTTTGAAAATTTAGCTGCCATGCTGCCAATAAAGATAGCTTATAATTAAAAAAAAAAAACAAAAAATATTTTATTTACATAAAATTCTTCAGACATCATAGATAAAAGGGCGAATCAGACATCAGACATACGAAAAAAATAACGAAAACGAATCAAAACTAAATTATTCTAACCTAAAAACCTATATGCAAACTGTCAAATCGGCCCAAATTCGTCACGAATATCGTAAAATCTTGAAATGAACTCAAGTTTCCCGCGCCGCAGATTTTAAATTTCACGAATTCGTAAAATCTTAAATTATGCACCTGTCAACTCTCCCGTCAATTAATCTGACCAATGGTGTTAACATTCGTAATTCGTTGCTATATGAACTACAGAACTACCCTTTACTCTGTCAGAGTATTGGTATTGGCCGAGTTGGTCTACTTATAGGAGGGTAATGGTTGGTCTGAGTCTGGTGTTACGGTGTGCGACGTCGCAAAGGTCATTCGTTTGTTGGTTATAAGTACCAATTATTCTGCTTGTTTCGCGCCAATGCAATAGTGAGAAATACAAATTTTTATTAAGTTCCTAAAACCAAATAAATTGTTATATCATTTTCTGACTATATGGCGAACTCACTCTCAAAAACTTCTAGGTTTCAGACAGCTTTGATTCATCGAACGTACGACAGAAATCCAACCTAGCCAGTCCAAAATTCGTCTGTCAGTAACCCGTTATTCTTTTTTTAATAAAATAGCGCAGGTGCTAAAAGACACCACCAAAAACATGTTGGCACTTATTTTTACAATTATGTAATGTCCTGCATTGAGGTCTAAGAATTATGGTCACTTTATCAATTGTTTTTTGCTGAACATATCCGAATTCGCGGGAGAAAATTACATAAGATGGCTATTTCAGTTTCTTTTATAAAAGTACAGGGAAAGTAAAAAAATCGCCTTGTCTAGTCCTCGTTGGATAACCTTGTACATGAATTATTTTTGTTTATGAACCATATTGTTGCAAATTGTTAAGTTATAAATAAGAGAAATTTAAGCAAACGCTGGCGATGCTCATTGCGTTTGATGCTGCTTTATTATTTAGATGAAATTATACAGAAAAGCAGCTAGCACCAACCCAACCTTTGAATAATATAACAAATATAAACATTTTAAACAAAATCTAAAAAAGAAATTTCATGAAAAGTAACTGTTATTGAAATGTACGCTTTTCAAGCACCTTGTGATGCATGTAATATATATGTCATTCCAGAATAGGAATTTGTAATGCAATGAAACATAGTCGCAGAGAAAAAAATTCACACGTTAAGCTGTGCTAGTGCTAGGTGTATAGTACAGTGCCAAACCGGGGGGGGGGGGGGGGGGGGGGGG
>MU187974.1:41676-55854 GCA_016904865.1 Pissodes strobi | reverse complement strand
CCCCCCCCCCCCCCCCGTTGTTGTTCTGTAATTTGCTGGTGGGTGTAGTGCTAGCTCTGCACTGCGGTGAACTTTTGGAAAAAATGGTATTTGACTTTTATTTTTACTTTAATACGAGCTTTATTTTATCAAGAATAAAATTTCCTGTGAAATCAATAATAAAAGTTTCCTATTTAAATCGGCGCTTGGCCCCTTTTTGCTCTACAGGGGCGATATATATAGGGTGTATCAATTATCACTAACTATAAAAATCTTGCATACAAGCTATTTGTATGTCCTTAAACTGTTTTGAAAAATGATTTTGAAAATTAAGGGTTCCTTCGTTGTAAAAAAGGGTTTTTAATTTTTAATTCGATGATCCATATTTTGTTTTTTTTTTGCAACGGTTAATTCAGGAGTGTCACGAGTAAAATGAATGTTATTTGGGCGACAGAAACGCATTGATGAGGACCTGCAATTTTGCCATACAAGTATTTCAGAGATCGCTATTTTTTCTAAATTGATCTAATAGTTACCAAACTAGTAAAAAATATAGCAGCTGTTGTTCAAAAACACTTGTTTCTATTCTGACTGACCCGAAGTACCATCAAAGCCATATTTACAATTTAAAACTAAATTATAAATTTTATCTGCTGATTCAGCCAAAGTATTTATTACCTCTTTTTGTAATAACAGTCTTGCATCAGTATGGTGCAATAATGATTCTACCGAAATTTCAGCTTCAGTTTCACTTACTACAATATTATGGGATTAGGGGTGGGGGCAAAAATAATTGATTATTCGATTAACTTTTAAGAAAATATCGATTAATCTATTATTACAAATAATCGATTATTACTTTTAATAATCGCTCAGCCCTAATTGCGATAAGTTTTTTTTGGCCTCCAAAACTTTGGCTCACGAAGGATATAAGTTGCAATATTTTTGTCCCGCTTGCGTTTTGATAATTCAGATATTTTTAATTTCAATTTAAGAAATTTTGCATTATTATACTTTGGTCGGGAAAGCTTTGAAGAATTTCAAACAACTGTTTATACGTTATAATTAAATAACTTCGATCTGAAGCAAAGAAATAATAAATTATGAGATTTATTCTTGTGTGACTAGAACAAGTTTTTTTTCATAAATAAAAAATAAATTATTAAATTACTTTTCCTTAATCATTAAAATTAAAAATCACAGTCATCTCAATCATTAAAACTAAAAATCACCGTAATCTCCTGGACTATCGTTAAAAAAAAAGAAAACAATATATTTTTAGGTAAATTAGGAAAATTTTGGGAAATTTTTACGAATTTATGCAATTATGAAATAAGTATTTTAATAAATATACAGTAAAAATATTGTGCTAACCCTTTATAGTAGAGTGCTACTTACACTTTATTTTGCCTTGTGTGGGCACCTCGGGTTTACAAGCTGAAATTTTCACAGAATGAAGTTTTATTATATTAATTCAAAATCCGAAGGTAGTCAAAAATTAGAACGGGCAAAAGGGCAGTATACCTAAAAATCGAGATTATTATATCAACGTGTAGGATATTAATTTATGAATGTTTTCATATAAATTTCATCTACATTTTTGATCGAATTATATTTTTATCATTGCTTGAAATATGCAGATTACGTTGGCCCTTACGGCAAAATAAATCAAAACATTGAAATATCTCCCTTCGAACCTGGGCAAAATCTGATTGAAATATACTCATTTTTGTATTCACCTCGCATTCTCTCCGAAATGAAGGCTGAAATCAAAAAAATTTATTCTTGCAAAAAGTTTGCCTTAAGTATCTGGAATATATAGGTGCAAGAATACATTTTTTTTCTCAAATGGTAATGAAAAAAGAGAATTGAATGTAAAAATAGTATATTATTTTATATGGAGGAAAAGTGATACTTTTCATGGCGCGCTCGTGTTAAACACTCCGTTCGGCTGGTAAGCCATGAAAAGTAACTTTTCCTCCAAATAAAATATGCTGTTTTTTCTTCAAATGTCGACAAATTAATGCAAAACCATCTCTTTTTAATAGTAATAATATCTAATTATTATTAAAGATAAGTGGGTTCGCAAGGCGGCTTAGACCGCAGTCGGTGACTAGGCACAGGTTGTTGCTATAGTAATGTAACATAAAGCTGTCAGTGGACACTGTCAAAAATAATAATTATTTTTTTTTAAGATTGCGTCTCCGATTGCGTTTTAATTCCGTATTGATAAGCAGTTATTGAGTAAGTTCGATTAAATAATAACCATTTTGTTCCTAAATTAGTGATTTTTAGAAATGCAGTCACAAATTGAGTGATAAATACAAATTGTAGTTTTAAATCTTGAGTTGTTGACGTTTATTTTGTTGTCTGTTTGTATTGTATCTATGTTGCTATGACAACACTTTTACCTCCGCCGGCGGAAAAGTGAAAAGTAAAGCTCCAGCGGAGGAAAAACGAAACTTCACGGCCGCCTACAGAGTCGAGTACTGACGGATTTACTGACGTTTGAAGAAAAGAGTAATTTTCTTCTAGCCGCGATCGACGAATCTGGCGCTGCCCCAGTAGTCTCGCATGTCACTTTTTTTCATAGCTCCCTCTCTCTCTCTCGCCTATTGCACAATATAACAAGTGGTTTTACACATTACAGGTTAGAATACTAATAATAATAATAGCTATTATTATTTGAATAAAGTCAATGAAGACATTTTCGATTATACTGAAATTTATTTTTCTTATACGCTGGCTGCTAGGCAATAAAATAGTAGAAAAAAAAATCACAATGCAACTGCTATTAAAAAAAGGACTAGCTTTTATCCAAAAGAGAAAAACCCAAAATGTAAAAAAAAAATCTTTATAATAACAAAATCTATTTATCTCCACTGTCTGTATCTTCTTCAGGAATAGACACAATGACTTCAATATTGCCTTCCAGTAATTTTTTTGCATGATCCTATGCAACCTATTTAATTTCTTCTACGTGTACAAGCTTTAATGCTTGTACACGTTACTTTCATACAATCTAATAAAAATTATTTGATTAAGTTTTATTATGTACTTATTTAATCTAATAATAATTTACCTTTTTTCATCCACATGCAATAAATACTTTTACATCCACAACAGTGGAATTTATTTATCCACTCTGTTTTTAATAAAAAAAAAACAGTTAACGAAATTAGAGCACTCTCATAAAACGAATTTCAAGTTCGCAACTATAGTGAGGGATTTCCCAATATTTTTGATAAGAAAACAAATTGCGAACCAATTGACAACAAATTATTATCCTCTATAGTCACGAAGAAGCTGATACTAGGATTTTGTTGCATATACTCTCTGCTAAACATTGTATGTATTTGACATGCATGTTGGACTCCAATGACCTTGATGATGTACTTGTACTTCTGGTACATCTTAAAAATATATACTTCTAAAGAATTTGAGTAAAATGTGGATGAGGAAATTCGGTGCGATATGTGGCCGTTCATGATATCAACCTAGAGGAAAAACTTGCAAACAAATACCTGCATTTCATGCTCTAACGGGTTGTCATACAACCAGCTAGTTTTCAAGATTAGAAAAAATAAAAAGTTGGAAAATTTATCTAAATTATTCCGACTATTTAGCCGGTATTGGGGTCCAGGAATTTTCAGATGTCATGTTCAATAACAGAGAAATTTATCATAAAATTATTTTCAACAAATCCAAACATTTCGTCTATTAATATTTTAAGGACACTATTGGCCTCTTCATCGCTAATTGAAAAAACTAGCCCCTACAAAAAATAGTTTAAAATTTCACAGTCTCAAAGCACATTATCAAACTAAGGTGTGCTTCAGTTCTTTAGAACCAAATCCCCTATTACCAGAGGTGACAGAATGCGGATGGAAATTTGAGGAGGCAGGTGATATCCAAGTATTATCCCCAATTTTAGCAATACTTCCAGTATTTCCTTCGGATGCAAAAGTATTTATTGCATGTGGATGTAAAAAAGGTAAATTATTATTAGATTAAATAGGTACATAATAAAACTTAATCAAATAATTTTTTATTAGATTGTATGGAAGAAAAGCTTGTACAAGCTTTAAAGATTGTACACGTAGAAGAAATTAAATAGGTTGCATAGGATAATGCAAAAAAATTACTATTGGCAATATTGAAGTCATTGTGGCTATTCCTGAAGAAGGTAGGTACAAACAGTGAAGATTTTGTTATTATAAAGATTTTTTTTTACATTTTGAGTTTTTCTATTTTGAATAAAAGCTAGTCCTTTTTTAATAGCAACTGCATTAAGTATATGATTTTTTTCTACTGCTTTATTGCCTAGCAGCCAGCGTATAGGAAAAATAAATTTCAGTATAATCGAAAATGTCTTCATTGACTTTATTCAAATAATAATAGCTATTATTATTATTAGTGTTCTAACCCGTAATGTGTAAAACCACTTATTGTATTGTACAATAGGCGATAGAGAGAGGGAGCTTTGAAGAAAAGTGAGATGCGAGACTACTGGGGCAGCGCGAGATCCGACGGTCGCGGCTAGAAGAAAATTACTTTTTTTACATTTAATTCTATTTGTCCATTACCATTTGAGAAAAAAATTATTCTTGCACCTATATATTTTAGATACTTAAGGCAAACTTTTTGCAAGAATAAAATTTTTTGATTTGAGCCTTCATTTTGGAGAGAATGCGAGGTGAATACAAAAATGAGTATATTTCAATCAGATTTTGCCCAGGTTCGAAGGGAGATATTTCAATTTTTTGATTTATTTTGCCGTAAGGGCCAACGTAATCTGCATATTTCAAGCAATGATAATATATAATTCGAACAAAAATGTAGTTGAATTTTATATGAAAACATTCATAAATTAATATCCTACACGTTCATATAATAATCTCGATTTTTAGGTATGCCCTTTTGCCCGTTCTAATTTTTGACTACCTTCGGATTTTGAATTAATATAATAAAACCTTCATTCTGTGAAAATTTCAACTTGTAACCCCGAGGTGTCCACAAAAATCATTTATAGAAGGCTTTTACTGCGTTGGGCACTCTACTATTTAACCAATTTTAAAATCATCCAAAACGCCAAATCTTAATTAAATATAAAAAAAATGGAGCAAATTCGAGCAAAGATTTTCTTCTTGATCTCTTTTCTCAGAATCGTAATGGATATTTGCAGTCGGAAATATGGTGAAATCATTACCAAAAATGTTATTACATTACGAATTTGTAATTATGATTTGATAAATATACCAATCTTTTACATTTTAAGTCACCAGCGCTAAAGAATAAGCAGAAAAATCAAAATCTTTTAAATATTAGTTATTACATACCTTGAGTATTATTATCAATAACTAATTAAAAACATTAATAGATTTTTGAAACAGCCAGTTGACTACAAACGTTACCAAAATAATTATTTGGTGAAAATAATAACGCTAATAAAAAACCAAAACGTAAGTTTGTCAGGGCGCTGCAAACAATTCAAAAGGTATCAATTATTTTTTCCAAAGGCAACTAGAGTAGTAGAGTAATATAAATAATATCGTCATACATTTGATTAAAAATACCGCAAACGAAAATATCGTTTCTGGTCAGCTTTTATTGAAATTCGACCTGTGTACGGCGAAAATCCGCCAACCGTTAGCAAGCAACCAAGTAAAAAACTAAGATTCCTTTGTAGCGCTTGCTGAACACGCACATCAAAGCTGCCGCGGTTGAGTGGTTCTTATTCTTATCGTATAGTTAATGTTCTGTGCCCAAGGGTAGCTGAATGGAGTATTGCGGATTTTTGACATAATAGATAACCAATCTGCAACAAATTAAGGTCCAATACTCTCCGGGTATTATTTGTTAGTTTTATTATTGTTCGGCACAGTTGTAGAACAGTAAAATAAGTGTGTGCGATTAAAACAAACAGTACATACTTACACATCTGGTTTGGAAGCAAAATGATTATTATATCTTTAAACCATTTTCCTAAGAGTCCACTGTTTTTCAATGGCCTACATTTGCTAGAAGTATGATGTTTTAACTCAGTTTGTAACAATATAAATATTTCGAAATTTGTGAAAAATACTGAGAACCAAACGAGATTTCCATCAAAAATCCACATTAACTGGCCTGTTTGGTGTGTAATCGATTTTCAGCAAGTAGATGTTTCAGCTAACTAAATTTAAAATTCTGGTTTATCAATGTCCTGCTAACATCACTAGTTGTTAATCTAGTGCGATTGACCTTTCTACGAAGTAAAGTTAGCAATGCATTAATAAACTATAGCTCTAAAAGATATTTATTGATACACTTTAAATTATTATAACAATCTTACTTTATTACATCTAATAACTAGTTATATGTACACGTTAATCATAAAGATAAACAGAATTGTATGTGAAAATTACTTTTCATTATCCTATCCTAATGTTACTTTACCGGCAACGCGCATCTATTAAATGAATTAGATTAGATGACAGAATAAATGCATCGCTGATAAGTGAGAAAATGAAGGAATGACATTAAATTAATTCTTGTAAGGTACTTAAATGCGTGTTGGCAGCATTTGACCCATTAGAGGATAACGTATTTTATAATGGCCGCATGCAATTCTGGTTGCCCCCCCCCCCAACTAAAATAAATAACACGTACTATTTACCTCATCCGTCGGCTACAAAACCTCTTAAGCAGTTAGATTTCAACGTGAGTAGTGCTGTTGTGTTTGGCTAAACGGATCCGTATATTCCCAGAGAAACAATTACAACAGTACACTTACAGTGATGAGAAATTGGTTTTTGGTCCACCGTCTTTCCTCATGTCCTCATAGACTTACGCAAAATATTATATATCCATGCAGAATAGTTTTGGTTTTGTTTGGCTAAATGGATCCATGTGCGTACTCCCAGAGAAACAATTACAACAGTATTTAATACGTAGAATATGTTCCCTGCGTCCACCTACACTTACAGTGATGTTAAATTGATTTTTTGCCCTTTGTCTTTCCTTATGCCCTCGAGGCGAAATTGGCAACTAACCTTCCCAAACATACATAGTGTCCCCAGAGGAGACAGCAGCTGACACAGAAGAAGATAACCATGATTCTGATCAAGAAACAGCAGATCCGAATCATCTATCGAGGGGAATACTGAATCAAGACTGCAGAGTTAGATATGATGATTCAGATTTTTAGGAAATAGACGACACAATTTGACTCTCAGTTATTAAAAGTAACTTAGTTGATATTCCAAATAAACGAAAAAAAGTCAAATCGGTCAGAAAATTTATCCGTGTATAATATAAACGTAATGTGGTGTGCTCCGACTGGAAAAGGCTTTTCATCCAAAACTCCCCTAGACTGTTTTAACTTGTTTTGGGAAGATATGATCATATTGTTACATAGTCAAACATGTGTATGTAGTATTTGGGACAATGTTATTACCGGGGCACTCTAGGTGTTCAAACAAGCGTATGTATCAGTAAAGTTCCGATGATGTTCCAAAAATGTATAAAAGCATTAAACAATAAATTTGAGCTCTGACTACGCAACCAACATTTTAACGAAATGATAATACAGATAGGTTGTATAAACTACGCCCAATAATTACGCAGCTAAATAACAAAATTTAAAGAACGCGGGGGGGAAGGAACCTATCTCGATAGAAAAAGTATGATTCCCTATCATGACAAACATTATGCTAAACAATATATAACGGGTAAGTCACACAGATTTGATTTAAAAATTCCCCGGCAAAAATAGTGGAGCTTCTGCTCCACCTACATGAGTTTTATGGCCAGCGAATCTTGTAAAATGGAAAGATAACGATGTAGGTTCGGCTGCATCTAATTTTTCCCAAAATAACATGTCAAAACATCACGGTGGTGCAGGGACTCTAAAACCAAAAAACAAATTGAACAACCAGAATTAATTGCAGCGTATAATACAGAAATGGGCATGGATAAAATGAACAGGATGGTCAGCTTACAGAACAAGATAGACAACGCAAACGGTATTGGCCAATTTTTATCTACTTAGTGGACGTGTCTGTTAGTGATAATTTCGATGACACAAACCATCTGAACATCAGATGAAGACAATCTTATTTGAAATAGTAACCGCTCATGAAAACAAAAATCAGCAAAATGTCAGAGAAAAATATCCTCTTATAACTGATAGCAGCAATTCTTTGCATAAATGAAACGTAGATGCCTCTGATCCCTAATGACCCGATGTAATTCACAGTTAGGGTATGTACGCACCTTTAATTGCAATAACCCTTTATACAGAAAAAGGACACAAGACAATTTTGAATTATTAGACAATATTAAAAAATTGATGAAATGAACCTCTGTGCAAATTCACTTGGCAACTGTTATTGGCAAGTAATATGGTCATTGACAAATTCCAGAAGGACCAAACAACGTTAGAAGATGCTATATATGTGTAAAAAGGAAATATGAAAAAGTTTAGACATGATAATTCTAAGTATTTACACAAAAACTTAAGAAAGAAGTTTGTAGAGGAAGCTGAAAATGGCTTGGTAAAGATTTTTTAAGGCAATTTACTTAAAAAAATATAATACCTATATCCTACTCACGTCAATTTAAAATTCACTTGCTTTTTTAAATTGGGTTTTTGTTTTGTCAACCCTGTCCACATGGACCATATTTCAATTGCTTTGGTTTCGGTTTTCGGATATACGCTTTTACTTACCACATCAGTAGTTATGCAATGGGGATTGAGCCGCAATTTCGATCATTTTTTACATGTGAATCTCTATAAGTCAGTCCATCGTGCTTATTTTTGTTCCCAAGTCGCCGACTTGAGCTATCAACCATCCTCGAAATCTCGGCCATCAATCTTCGGAACCTCTCGGCCATCCTCGGAAATATAAATTAATAAAAAGTTTTCGAGTCTTGTGGGGATCGAACCACGAACCTTCAGCACGCGGGGCCATCACGCTACCACTATACCACTGAGCCTTAGAGAAACACTTTTTATTAATTTATATTTCCGAGGATGGCCGAGAGATTCCGAAGATTGATGGCCGAGATTTCGAGGATGGTTGATAACTCAAGTCGGCGACTTGGGAACAAAAATTAGCACGATGAACTTTAGATTTTCTATGGAGATTTACATGTAAAAAATTATCGAAATTGCGGCTCAATCCCCATTGCATAACTACTCACATCATTAGAGACAAAATAAGTAACAGTGAAAGAGTTGGCGAAATGTAATTTCGGCTGAGTCGAAATTGCTCTACATACACGAATTTAGTTGTTTTATTATTTTACGAAAGCCTTCGATACACTCAAAATATAGGCAATATAGCAAGTCTTAAATAATGCAAGAATAGAACCCGCTACGCATATTTAATTATACGATTACACTATATTGTCGTACTTCTGGTTCAAGTTTATGAGACAACGGAAAAACTAAATATTTTGAGAGTTGGGACACAAGGCACTCTTATGTAGCCAAAGCTTTTTAATGTTCTGTTGCATGACAGAAATATGTCAATGATTTTA
The DNA here is from genome assembly GCA_016904865.1 of Pissodes strobi. NCBI lineage: Eukaryota > Metazoa > Arthropoda > Insecta > Coleoptera > Curculionidae > Pissodes > Pissodes strobi. The sequence continues at coordinate 46,350 of MU187974.1, read as the reverse complement.
GTTTTAACATTTCTTCAAAAATTGCATGAAAAAGCTATTCTTAATGCGGATTAAGGAAGAGAAACATGCTACCGAGAAACCGAATGATTAGATCAATAAGATCAGACAATAAAAAACATCTACATATGAACTAGAAGTGGAAGCCTTTAGAAATGCAAAGAAAATGATTCGAAAAACAAAAATAACTTTCAGACGATGTTTCAGAGACAGTTGATGCACTCAGGTATTGAAGTTTATATTTGTATATATTATTAATATCAAACTCTGAAACATACGTGGAAGAACTAAATTATATAGTTAACAGTTTAGTAGGCATCAATAGATTGCTAGGAATTTGCATGCCTGTAAAACAACTTCTCAAACTGAGGGACTAGCTAAATGGGTCTCAAATAAACAGAGCTAACCCATGAAATCTTAATTATGTGAGATCAAACGTTGTAAGTGATAATTTATGCAATTTCAATATCTGAGCTATGGTGCCCATTTTAAAAGCATTACAGAAGACAAAACAGATCTATCGTCATATTTTACAATGATTTAGTAATAAAACTCGCTAGACATAATTACATCCGTTAGTTAAATCTGTCTTACATAGAACAGTGGCTCTTTCAAGCATAAATATGCAAGATCATTGTCAAAACTTATGCCAGATACCTAATTGGTAAGATAATTACTTAATATACTATATCTAACTATTTGAGCGATGCTCCAGGCTTTCCACTCCGCTAAATGTGAGTGTGAGGTATATTTTATGCAATATTAGCTTATAAGCACGTAGTCCATATAAAGTCTATACGAAGTCAGTGTAAACGGCTAGGAAATTGGGGTACGATCAATTTCTTATAGATTTGCATTGAAATGCATGAAATAAAAATCCGAATCCTTACTGACGGCTCCTCGTAGATAGTCCACGTTGACTTGAGAAGTCTGTCCACACAAAATGTGGGCGGTATTAGAAAACAAGCGCATTTGATTGGTCCCTGCGATAATCCTTAATTGTTTTTAGAGTTAGAGCATTTAAATCCTATGATTTTAACGACAATCAGTGCTGTACCGCGTGGTTTCAGTTTACGTGTTTTGACAAGTTTGTTTTGTCAGTATTTGCTTTGTACTTTGTTGTTGTTTTTGTGATTGTTGTTGGTATGTGTATTTTACCTCTGTTTTTATTACATAACTTTGTTGTTCTTGGACGTGAATATTTAGCTAATCAAAATGGCGTTCTGGAGACCTTTCGATATTTCTGATGGTGAATCGGAATCTTAAAATCCCAAAACCAATGCCGTTGCAGAGCTTTTAGAGTTTCGTAATAACGACTTACATATCCAAACACAAAGAATAATTTTAAATATGTATACATGTTTGAAAAGTGAAAATCATGAGGCATCAGAAAATGAAATAGTAAAAATAATTTGTGAGCTTACTAAACTTCCACGCGCTACAGTTTATAAAGCGATTAAGGTAGGAGATATCATTGACCATTCTTTAAAGCGAAAAAGATCCGACCAAAAGCTAAAAAAAATTGATAATGCTTCCAAAGAAGTTATACGCCGAGTAGTATATCAATTTTACAAAGACAAGTCCCGACATTGGAAATGATGCGTGATAAATTATCGGATTACCAGAATTATGAATACAAATCTCTCGACACTTTGCATAATATCTTACTCAATTGCGGTTTTTAAATATTAAAAAATGTATAAAAGAATGGTTATCATGGAATCCCACCGCATAGTTGCCCACCGGCAAGTATGCTTACGCATAATTCAGGAATATCGCCAAGCAAAAAGGAAAATAGTGTATTTAGATGAAACATGGTTTGATACACATGACGTAGTTGAGTATGGTTAGGTAGATGATAGCAGTAATTGCAAATTACACAGGCCTTGGTCTCGCGGCAAACGAGTGATTATACTGCAAGCAGGAGGTGATAAGGGCCTTGTACCCAATACTTTATTATTGTCTGCCAAAAATATAAAGCACTCTTCGGCTGATTATCATAAAGACATCACCACCAGTCTATTTGAAAAGCGGTTTACCGAACAATTGCTGCCGAATATTCCCCCAAATTCCGTTATTGTAATGGGCAATGCATCGTATCATTCCCGCCTTCATAGCAAAGTTCCCAATAGCAGTAATAAAAAGGACGATATTCTCAAATTCATGGAGAGCAAAAATATGAAAAATCCGCAAAAGGCGCGAAATGTGGGCATATAGACGCATGTTGCGAACATCCTGGACTTTGCATCGTACGAATGTCTCCACGTTAAACGAACCAAACATTCAGACGCGTCTATCCATAAAAGTCTGCCATTCTTTCCTCCGATACTTTGGCCACATTGCCCGATAAGAAGACTCGATCGAACGCCTAATGGTCGAGGGAAAAATAAATGGACGCCGCCCACGAGGCAGATCACCGAAACGATGGGTTGACCAAACAAAACCCCTGATTGGAGCCACCTTGCATGGAGCAGTTCACATGGCCCAGAATCGAGACCAATGGTCAGCCAGACTACGCATGATGCCAAAAGACCCTCCCTTGGGTAATGGACCGAAGAGAGAGAGATAATTATGAAAAATATAATTAATTCAATATTTTACCATTTCTACCGTCCCGTCGCACGCCTATGCCGAATTATTCAAAGGAAATTCCGGCTGTCAATCGAGTTTTGATTTATTGCTGTTTACACTGACTTCGTATAGATTTTATGCACTTTATTTTCTTTGCAAACGACATCTGGACCAAATTTTGAAAGAGACGAAAAAAGTCGTTCTGCATAAAAACGCCTGCTCCCTTAGCAATGAGTAAAAATTATTATTTTTTAGTTTTCATACATAGGGTGCTTAGAATTTATTAAAATGTAAAAAGGAGCCAAGTGTGCTTCCTTATTCTTCAAGATAGAAATAAAGTTATTTAGAATTAAGTTACGACCAAATATAAAATCACAGCCACTTGATTAAAAGAAACAAAAATAAGCTTTCTTTCAACCTAAAAATTTTAAGCAAAATTATGATAAGAAATAATTTCTCAACAAATTATTTTACATTTTGTTTAAAACTTCATGAAAGTTGAAATAAAGCATTTTTTTTTGGTGACTGTCATTTTACACTTGAACACAAAACTTGCCTGAAATGCATGCTGGAACGTTTCAATAGCGATACCGGTATTGGTCGTTAGCATAACATATGTGAACTAAAAAACAATATTCAACTGGATTTGTTAAGCTCGAATCTTTAATTAAACAAAATGCGGCATATTTTTATATTTAAACAAATTTATGGTTAGTCACCTGGATACGGAAAATTCGGAAGCCTGGAAAGCAAAGTTGACTTTAGTTTTAAGACTACCCAAAATAAAAGACATTTAAAAAGGGAACGGCGTATTACAATACCAGCCTAAACTATTGCATTCTAAATAATAAATGCCCTGGCAGAAAGTCAGCAAAACAACTAACTATTTTACTTTGTGCAAATATAGCAGGTGAAAAAGATCATCTGATGATAGAAAAGAGCAAAAACTCTCGGTGATTTAAGTTAAACACAAAATTTAACAATGAAATGAACAATCAAAATACACTAGTAATATTTTTGATTGATATTCCTTAGCCATTTTATCTGGCAGGAACCATCTAAGGCATTTAACATTTATCGAACGTCACTGTGCTATTCAAGATTTCGAAGAATAAAACATCGCCATAACCACCGTCTTAATCTCGATTTTTACGGTTTGAGTTACTTTTCTCAAATACGTTCTTGTAGAACCGGAGTCCGCCAATGTGGCAACAAAAGTGATGAAATGTGCAGCGTAGTCCTCATAAAGTGACCCACTATCTGATTTTAGGAAGTACAAGACAAAAGACAAAAGTTGCAGATTTTTTTTTGGTAATATTCAAGGTATTTAGTTTAACAACGGCTGATAGCAACTTTCCTATTTAAAATAGAACATTCTGTACATTTTTACATTTTCGAATTCTAACTGATGTATCAAACCCTATACGTAAAGTTACTGGTTTAAGTTTAGGAGATAGAATAAATGAAAAGTTTTTTGTGACTTTGGAGAAATACAAAATGAAAATGTTTACGCGATGGGAAACGATTCGCAATTTCCTATCTTAACTTTTAAGGAGTTATCGCATAATACCATCTTAGCAGGAACCAAGGATTGAATAATGGTTATGTTTGTTTGTTTACATATGATACAGAATTTTTGCAGAAATCGTTTTTAATGTTTTGTGTGAAATAATTGTAAAATAGTATTCACGAGTGTTTGTTTGTCACAAAATAAACTTAGCGTTTTTTTTTGACAAAGTTTGGACATTTTAAAATCTAACCTTTAAAAAGGAAAAGCCATGCTGTGCCTTAAATGCAATAGTGAGGAAAGTGATCAAAAACTCTTAACTAATTGTGATAGTTGTGGCCGAGCAGTCCACAAACTTGTCTTAAATGAATCTGAGATCAAGGTAATAGATCTAAAAGGCCGTCGCACATTGAAGTTTTTGTGTGAGGACTGCCAGTCGGGACTACTTTAAGTTCCAAAAATTTTAAAAGCAATAGATGATCTACGGGCAGAACTTATCATTTCAAAGTTAGATTCAGCAAAAAATACTACTCCACAAATCTCATCGGACCCACCGAGTAGATCTTCCGAGGATAATATTCTGGGCAAACTCCAAGACC
>MU187974.1:0-36676 GCA_016904865.1 Pissodes strobi | reverse complement strand
TTGAAAAAGACCGCAATAAATGGTCGAAACGTCGGCAACTTTCGAATCAGGAAGTTTTTGTTATAAGTCCTATACCCACAACTTTACATACAATCAATTTTTAGTGATACCCTGAATAGATTGACATCAGAATTTCCCACCTCTACCTTTTGTGTGATAGGATATCTTAATCTGCCCCATGGGACATGGGAACGAATGCCTTGAGTTCAACAGTTATAGCGACACATGGGACCGCACCCGATGAGGTCGGATCCATAGAAAAACTCTCCAATGTTTGTTGATGTAATAATTTCCTCCAAGTTATATTCTTAATGCAAATAATCGTCTGTTGGATCTTGTACTTGCACAGGATCAGACTACTCCTGTTTGTAATGCCGATCATGTTTTGATTCCTCCCGATATTTACCATCCACCCCTATATGTCGACTTGAGTGTCAATGTGATGAAGAGAAATGATGTGCTGAGCGTTGAAGGTTCCTATAGATTATAAGTCAGCGAACTTCTTAGAAACAACCAAATTTTTAAACAGTTTTAATTCGGACTGTTAATTTGTTCTGTGGTAAATCATTTGATGTTATGCTTAATATTTTTTAAGAAATTTTGTACTTATGTATTGATTTGTTTGTACCTTAAAAAAAATATTCTGCTAGAAAATTCCCAGTATGGAATTTTTTAGAACTGAAAAACTGCATTATAAATAAAAAAATCCCCACAGACGATATAAATCCACAGGCTCTTTGACAGAATACAGGAACTTTTGTAGGCTTAGAGGGTTGTGCAAGGAACTGACTCGAAATTGTTATGGATCTTATATAAATAACACCGAGCGATCAATATTCTCTATTTTAAAACAATTTTGGTCCTTTGTGAACCAGAAACGCAACAATAATCATTATTCTAGCGAATTTACATATGAAAATGGAAAAGGTTGCTCAGGACAGGATATAGTAAATATGTTTGCTGACTACTTTGCTATAGTCTAGGATCCCGCTGCAGAATTAGTGTATGAATCGAGTACATGCTAAAAACCTAATTTTTACTCATTTTTATTATCAGAAGAATATGTATCGACTAGGGTTGCCATCAAAATGTGGCCGCTAGTATTTTTAATTAAATTATTTTTAATTGATTTTTCGGAAAAAATGTAATGACTTGTTTTTAAAATAAAATATCGCCCACTTCACGGCAATATATATATAAAGACTCTGAAAAATCACGGCTGCCGTTGCGCACTTGGCCGCACCTCTTCGCAGCCAGGTGTAAACAGGTATAATTCTGATATATTTTTACGTTCATAACATAATTTAATATATCTATATCAAATTAAAGCTAATTTTTTTCTGATTATTATGATATACGGGTGCCTAATTTAATCTGGCCGAAAATAAGGCTTACTGGCTGCTAAAGACGGTAAATATTGAATATAGAGTGAAAGAGAGCTAGCGCGTAACATCACCAGTCGGACGAGGACAGAGATTGCCAGCCGTACGAAGTTTTATAGTCATTGCGCATGCGTCGGATGCTAGTGTTCTCTCCTGACCAGCTGACTCGACGATACTCCGACAGTATCATTTCATTCCTTCGCATATTTCGCTTTTCGAATGGCCCTCCGCTCGCTACCGCTCGCTACGGGGGCTCAAGAAATGGAAACTAACCAGGTGCTAACCCAAAAACAAGAAAAAAACAGTTTAGAAATATAACCTTAAAAAAAAATTTTAAACACCGACGGGGTTTGAACTCGAGTCGCCGAAGTGAAGGCTAATCATGCAAACTCCTAGACCACCAGGGCACATACAAACGATTGGTTACATCACGAAGACATGACGCGCAGATGCGCGCGCACGCCTGGAATGAAATGATACTGTCAGAGCATCCGCGAGGGACCAGCTGCAACATTCTTATTCTAACTTGAAAACCAATATTGGCAAAACTTTGTTCAAAAAAAACTCCGGCAGTACATATCATATTTGATAGATATTTAACGCCTTCTATTAAAGATAGCGAACGACAAAATCGAGAAGGAATTGATATTCCATACACAATTAATGGCCCTTTGCAAACAAGGCCCAATGATTTTTTAAAAGGCTTGAAGAATTTTCGTTTTAAAGAAGCCCTGGTAAAATTCTTAGCAAATCATTGGGCTGATGATTCTTTTGCTCCGGTATTAGGAAATAAAAAAAATTATATTACTGTTGGAGAGCAATGTTTTTCATATTGTTCTGCTATAAATCTCGTAGTGCAAACTGAAGAAACTGAATTTGAATGTAAACATGAAGAAGCTGATATAAGGATTGTTTTCCACATAAGCAAAGTACCTGAAAATTCAAAAATTCTAGTGAGAGCATCAGACACCGATGTTTTAATAATTCTATTAGGTAATATGCATAAATTTCCTAATTTGCAAATTTGGTTGGCGAACAATGCATCAAAAAAGTAATAATAAGGACGAAGTTTACATTAACTGTACGGACTTATCAATAAAATTAGGTCCGACTCTATGTCTTGCTCTTCCCGCTCTCCACGCATACACGGGTTGCGACTATACGGCTGCATTCTTCAACAAAGGGAAAGTTCGGCCCTTTACTTCATTTATGAAGCACCCACAAATTCAACAAATTTTTGCATCTTTGACGAATCCTAATGACATCTTTAATGAAACTAAAATTGATGCAGTCCAGGAGTTTACGGGTCTTATATATGGACTTCCAAATTGTAAAAGTGTAAATGCCGCAAGATTTATATTATTTGACAAAATGTACTCTTCAAAACAAAATAATGAAAAATGTATGAAAATAATTAAAGATTTCGACCCAACGCATATTCCACCGTGCTGGAAATCTTTGAAACAAAAATTGTTGCGGACAATCTTTGTTAATTCAATGTGGTTAAATGCTACTGAGCCGAATTGTATCAAGTTCAGTGCGGAAAATAATGGCTGGCTGATAGTAGATGGTTTCCTAAAACCAACATGGCTCCTGGAAGACTCAACTCTAACGCAAGTTGAGAGTGTGCTATGTGATGCCACGAACAAATCTTTCGATAATGATGACGATGAAAGCGATAGCTCCGATGATAGTATAAGTGAAAGGTCCGATGACTCAGATTTTTAAATGAGAGTCAGGGAAATATAAGATACATTTTTTTAATGTTTAATTTACTTGAATGTTTAATTTATATGTAACAAGCGATTAAATACTTGAATAAAATTTAATATTTTTGTTGTAATTTTGAAAGAAAAACATTTCTTTTGGTGTATATTTATTAAGCCGTCTCTACGACTATTTGAACCGGTGGCTGAGAACACTAGCATCCCAAGCATGCGCAATGGCTTTAAAACGTCGTACAGCTGGCAATCTCTGTCCTCGTCCGACTGGTGATGTTACGCGCTAGCTCTCATTCACTCTATCTTCAATATTTACCATCTTTAGCAGTCAGTAACCCTTATTTACGGCCAGATTAAATTAGGCACCCGTATATCATAATAATCAGAAAGAATTAGGTTTAATTTGATATAGATATATTAAATGTACGTTATGAACGTAAAAATATATCAGAATTATACCTGTTTACACCTGGCTGCGAAGAGGTGCGGCCAAGTACGCAACGGCAGCCGTGATTTTTCAGAGTCTTTATATATATTGCCGTGAAGTGGGCGATATTTTATTTTAAAAACAAGTCATTACATTTTTTTTCCGAAAAATCAATTAAAAATAATTTAATTAGAAATACTAGCGGCCACATTTTGATGGCAACCCTAGTCGATACATATTCTTCTGATAATAAATATGCGTAAAAATTAGGTTTTTAGCATGTACTCGATTCATACACTAATTCTGCAGCGGGATCTCGTACTACTACTGTTTATTCTAAAAATACTAATAATGTTCCTTTTAATTGCCGTTCCAACACGGACATGAATATTTACAGTTATAACATTCAAATACCCCAAATCTACACAAAACTTTCTTCCTTTCTTGATGGTAACAAGGGCCTGATGGCTTGCCACAGCTTTTTTTAAAGACCTGCAGTTTTAACTTGCCCAGACCCTTATTTCACTTCGTCAGGTGGAGATTTCCCGGAATTTTGGAAAGTTAGTGTCATAACCCCTATATTCAAGACGGGTAACAGGTCCTCTGGCGAAAATTATCGACTGATAAGCATCTTAGGCATTATTCCGAAAATATTTGAAAGCCTGGTATGCGATTTCCTTACTCCTAAACTTGATTCCCTTCTGATTGTCCAACAGTTTGGTTTTCGTCCACGTAAATCCACTGAGCTGTTTGACTCATGTAGACTACCTGTCGGGGGCCTTGGAGGATGGATGTCAGGTAGATCCTATCTATACTGATCTCTCCAAGGCATTTGACATGACATATTGTTGGAGAAACTTAGGGGGATTGGTCTTAATGGATCTCATCTTTCCTGGTTTGAAGGCTATTTGTCTCAACGGAGGCAAGTTGTCAGAATATGAAATTGAAAATCCTTCTGGAGTACCGCAAGGGTCCGATTTGGGGCCCATTTTGTTTAACACATTTATTAATGACATTCATGAATCTATAAAACATTGCCAGTTTCAGTTGTTTGCGGATGACTTAAAGTTAGCTACTCGTGTTGTCACTACAGGTGCCTGTGGAAGGTTGCAGCGTGACGTTGATGGCTTGGTTCAGTGGTATGAGCGAAACGAAATGGCCCTAAACCCGACCAAATGCAAAACTATATCTTTTCATCGTGCCCGAAATCCAATAATTTCTAGATATTCTGTTAATGGTGTGCCTTTTGAAGGAGTTACTGAGGTAAGGGATCGGGTAGTGACTCTTGATTGATCCTTAAACTTTGTTCCCCACTTGACTGGCGTGGTAAGCAAGGCTTTGCAGATGCTGAGTTTTGTTAGGAGGTGTACAGGGTGTCTGGTTATAAATGTAACCCCCCTTTAACTTTTTTATTTGCCCTCGTATAAAAAAATGTTAAATACAAAAGTTGTAAGGATTTTCATACAGTTTTCTGCCGTGTTACTAGAAACCCAATTGAACATCGAAATTCTACTGTACAGATTAAATTAATGTTTTTTTTAATGGGACACCCTGTATATTCTTCTGTATATCGATAGAGCTCTTTAAGGCGAGTCCGGTAATATAAGGTTTGTTGGTTCTAGCTATAATAGTTACCACGTAAATTGCAAGAATGTCGGGTATCTGATTATTACTGAACCCCTCTCCTAAATTATTTATTTGGTGAGCTAGAAAAAAATTCTTCCTTCAGAAGCTTTTCTGATGTTCAATTGTTTTTCTAGTAACACCGCAGAAACGTTTCTGAAGGAACCTACAAATTTTGTATAGAACATTTTTTTCTAGCTCACCAAATAGAGAATTTAGGAGAGGGGTTCAGTAATAATCAGATACCCGACATTCTTGCAATTTACGTGGTAACTATTATAGCTAGACCCAACAAACCTTATATTACTGAACTCGTCTTAAAGAGCTCTACCCAACGCCACCTAGACAGAAAGCCGGAATACTGAAGCTTTGTTTTGATGATCAGCTATTGAAGCCAGTCGATTCAGTTTGGAAATTTATAGGTAGCCCTTAGTTCTTTACCGGTGTGTCGCAGAAAAAAATCAAAGATTTTCGTGTTTTCAAACGCGTAAATAGATTTTCTTTAAGTAAATTATGTTTATTAGTGTCCTAGTATGGTACAAGGTAGTTCAAACTAAGATACCTAACGTGTTTAATTTTTTTTTAAGCATTGTGTTTTCCCTAGTTGTATGTTTGTGTCTACTGGATAATGTGTCTTTTTAGTGTGGTCTGATAAAAACTTTTTAAGTAATTTGAGCCATTAAAATAGATTTAAAAAATCCTCTTTTAATTTAAACAGGAAGTGAAAGTGTTTGTGTAGGTATTTGTGTTGAACAAAAAACAAACAAAATGCCCTTTCATTGCGTGGTACCAAAATGCAGGGGTAATTATGATAAAAACTCGAAAGTGTCTACTTTTAAATTCCCAAGTGATCCGAAGTTAAAGAAAATGTGGATACAGACGATAAAGAGAGTCGGTTTTACGCCTTCAGATTCATCGAGGGTAATTAGTCTAAAAAGTAAGTAGGTTTAGTATACTTATTACACCAGAAATTTGATTGATAGGTTTGTGAATTGCATTTTAATGAATGGGATATTAAAAGAACCATGAGTACGTATGATGAAAGAACTGGAAATTATCTTACAGCTCCTTTAAAGATTCCAAGACTCGAAAAAGGTTAGTGGTTGCTTATTTGAATTTTTGACCTAAGTACCCAGGTTATATTGTTAAAAACTAAATTTGCTGCTCTAAAATTTTAGGTGCGGTTCCTAGTAAATTGCCGGGTTGCCCTGAATATGTTTCATCACCTACATGTTCATATCGAGAAAATCCGGAAAGTAAAAAATTAAGAATGGAGTATGATCTTATTAAACGAACCATATCTGAAAGCATAACTACTTCCAACATGTATATTGCTGAAAGGGAATTTGTTAATTTTGAAGAAGCTTTTACAAAAATTAATAAAAATCCGAATTTAACTAATTGGATCATTTCGAAACGACAACATCATATTCTTCTTATTTATATTGAGGAAATACCTAATCCAGTTATAAAGGGACTACTTTATATGAACCAGGATTTTAATATAAGTGTGGCATTGTGGTAACAAGGTATCAAGTTTGAAGTCCTCAAATAATGAAAAAGAAGAAACTTTGTTGGAAGCTGAAAAGTATTTAACAGAAAAAAATGAAACAAAAAGTGTTGAAAATAGTTGTGGCATAATAACAGATATTTTGGAGTCGATGTTAAATAAACTTCCGGAGAAGAACAACGAAATTGAATTTATTCAGGAGCAAGTTAACTTTTTAAAGATTGAAAAAAAGGGGGCTCTAAGATATTCATGGAAGACAACATTATTCTGTAGCCTTTTGTTATCAATATCTCCACACTGTTACAAATTTCTGCGCAACTCAAATCACTTGACATTACCATGTAGTAGTACAATCAGGAAAGTTTGTAGTCAATTTACCACTGACCCTATAGTTGAGCAGCTTGACGATAACTTTCTTCAATATGTGAGGTCTAAATTTAAACACTTGCAAGACAGTGATAAACTTATTACTCTATTGGTAGACGAAATCCATTTAAAGTCATGTTTTGATTCTAAAGGTGGAAATATTGTGAGTGCTGCATATAATGTTCCTGAGAGCGCTACAAGTGCCCATGTATTTATGGTTAATAGTTTGCTTTCACCTTATAAGGAAGTCGTACATATATTGCCAGTAAAAACTTTAAATGGAGAAACTCTGCATAAGTTTATTAAAAAAGTCATAGAGGGCTTGGAAGAAATAGGATTTGAAGTCATAGTTGTAGTGACAGATAATCATGCAATTAATAGGAAAGTCATGTCTATGTTTCGTAACCCCCCAGAGCTTCTTGTTGAATATGCTCATCCTTGCAGTCCTACACGACCTCTTTTTTTTTGTAGTAGATCCTGTACACATTTTAAAAAATTTGAGAAATAACTGGATAAACCAACCCCAACAGTGTATGACATACCAAGATTTTGACAATAACACCCAAGACAATTCAGCAAACAATTTAAAAATTGTATCTTTTCAAACGATTAAAGATATGCACACAAAGGAATGTGGTCAACTTTTGAAATATGGATATACGCTATCCCTAAAGGCTTTGTACCCCAGCCCACTTGAGAGGCAAAATGTTAAACTGGCTCTACAAGTTTTAAACAAAAATATTGTGGTAGCTCTCAGGGAATTAGGTCCAAAAATTAATTTATCTAATTATGACTCTACTGCAGATTACATAGAAATTTTATGTAGGTGGTGGGACATAGTAAACGTAAAAACACCATTTAAGGGAAAAAGGTTGAGAAATATTTATCAAGAGCCAGTAACTAAAAAATCACATCATATATTTGAGTTTCTCAATAAATTTTTACAATGGCTCCAACATTGGAAATCATGTAATGGTGGTGGTCACCTAACAAAGGAAACCCATTTAGCAGTAGCACATACATCTCTAGAATTCCTTAAAATTTACAAGTAGTGTCTGTATCAGAAAGACATGAATTACATTCTTCTTGGCCAAATACAAACTGACAAATTAGAAGAACGTTTTGGGAAATATAGGTAGCAGGTTTAGATTGGTTCCGTATTAATTTGCTTTTTGCATGGCTCTTTGTAAAAGATTATTTGCTTGCCAAGTAGTATCTACTCAGGACAGTACAGTGCAGTGCAGTACAGTACTTACCTACCCACATTATTATTGCATGTTTTTTTTCCTAAACAGAGCTTATTGTCCATATACCATGTAGTTCTATCGCATTTATCTCCTTTTTTTAGGATTTGATTCTTGGTGATTATTTTGTACAAGTAGATTCTGCCAGCCCTTAATGATATATTTGAAATCATAATAAATATACTTATCCCGAGTATTTGTAATTTTCATAACATTTTAGATATCAAGCTGGGTCGCAATACCATATCTCAATTCGTCAGATCTTTGAATCGGAAAGTAAACTACGGATGAAAAGTGTAATTCCTCTTATGTTAAAGTCAAATAAATTTGGAGATTTAGAAATTTCTAAGGACAGTCTTTCAGAGTTTGTTGAAGGTGACAAATTCGAAAATGTCCACATTGCAGTAGAGTTGAGAAACAACTGTGAAATTAGTGAGGACGATATTTCAGAAATTTCTGATACAGTTTTGCCTTCAATAGTGTATATTTCTGGTTATGCTGCATTTTCACTTTTAAAAAGACTTCAATGTAAATATTGTAAAGTGTTTTTAACAGAAAATGAAATGGACTTAAATCTAAGAACAGAATTAATCAATGCAAATGATCGGGGAGGACTTTGTTATCCAAACCTTGATGTAGTAACTTGTTCGTCATACATATATGTGGTTTTACGAAACATGTTACTGAACGTGGAGTGCTTTTTAAGACATAAAAATCAGAGATATGTCCTTATGAAAATGTCTGCTGAAACAATTGATAGATTAGACCTTGATTTGTTTAGGGGCCACAATTGTCCAGACCATAACCAACAATACATTATTAAGGCTCTAATAAAAACTGTTTCAAACATTATTTTAAACAATTACGTTAAAAACCAAAACGACACTTTAAAACCAAAGAAAATGCCTGAACTAAAAAGGTCAAAGCCTACAAAACAATAGGAGACAATACTGATGTAAGTACGTTCATAAAAAATTCCTAATGATTTATTTTTAGATTATTAGTATAATACACTAATTGCTACTGCGATTTTCATCACACTATTGTAATTTTCACACTTTTAAACTCGCTTTTAAAGTAGATAAGTATTGTATTTTTCACGTTGTGTTTGTTTTGCTTCATAACATTATTTACGATTTTTACAATTTTACGACAATTTTCACACTTTGTGGTCATAATGTAATTTATTTTTTTCCCAAATTAGGCCATTTTTAAAATGAAATATAAATTAAATACTGATCTCCACCTTTATCGATTTATATCGGAATGACTAGGTTTACCAGCTGATCGGAAACACATGTTCGGCTTTCTGTCTAGGTGGCGTTGCTCTACCGATATCCGGAAGAATATACAGGGTGTCCCATTTAAAAAAACATTAATTTAATTTGCACAGTAGAATTTCGATGTTCAATTGTTTTTCTAGTAACACCGCAGAAAACTATATGAAGATCCTTACAACTTTTGTACTTAACATTTTTTTATACGAGGGTAAATAAAAAAGTTAAAGGGGGGTTACATTTATAACCGGACACCCTGTACAGCTCATTTCAACAGCATAGCTGTTGTGAAGTGTATTTTGCACTGGGGCGTCCCTACTCGGAGTATGCTTCATGTGTGTGGTCTCCCTACTATAATGTTCACAAAGGTTCACTTGAAAGAGTTCAAGAGAAATTTATTAAGCATGCATCATTTAAAACAAACATGGCTGTATACACGTACGAAAATATGCTTTTGGAACTTAATATGATACCACTTTTAACTCGCCATTCTAGAAAAGATCTCACATTATTATGTAACATTCTTCATAACAAAGTTTTCCCTTCCTGAACTTCTAAGTAGAATTGGCCTTCATGTTCCATCAAGGACTACTCGATCCAATTTGAGCTTTTTCATACCCTTACATAGAACTGATTACGGTTATAATACTTTTATTTCAAGGGTCTCCCGCCTGGAAAACGGTTGACTCCAAGTTGATTTCTTCTCTGAACCCAGTCAGTTTCTGAAGCAACTTAAGCGCGAAATTATGTGATTATTTTTATTCCTTTTTTTTTCTCTTTTTTCTCTAGTCGATGTCCTTTTAAAGCAAATTTTAATATTGCTAGTTATTTTTGTTTTTACTATTATTGACATTACTATTGTATCGCTAAGATTTTTTGAGTGAATCTGAGAATGTAACTAGCTTTTATGTTTACACTGCAAAACATTTTGTAATTTTGTAATTGGGCACTAGCCCGTTGATAAATGAATAAATAAAATAAATAAATAAAATGATATCATGCAAGAGCTCATTAAACGTTAAAGTATAAAAGTGCAAATCGTTTTCTTTCATCTTTAACTGCTTTCTCTGTGTACCTCTTCAAAATATAACGCATTTTCAATTGTTTCATCTCCTAAACCAATAACTTTACGGATAGGGTATGATACATCAATTGGAATTTTACGTAATTCCCAAAAATGTGAAAATTTGCAGGGTGTTTCATGTGAAATAAGAAAGTTGCTATCAGTTCTGGCTTAACTAAATACCCTGTATATATTACAAAATACATTATTTTGAAGAACTTTTGTACGTATATTTTCTTTGATAGATCGGATAGTGGAGCACTTTACGTGGACCACGCTCCTCAAAAAAGCCGGAATAAAATGGGAATTATTTTTGAATCTTTTAAGCAAAGTCAGCTTTTGCTTGCCTGAGAATGAAAAATTACAGAGATCAAAGGAAGCGAACCCAATGCCAACGTTGCCTGGCCGAGCGATGAGTGGTCAACCGGTCACTAATCAAGGACAACTGCTATTGGCATATCACATGAACCGAAAGACATTGGTTCCCTCATGAAATGGGATTTATATAGTGTCTGAGTGAGAAATGAGCTAACTCGGGTAACCTGTTCTATAACAAGAGGGAAGAAAACTCGTCATATGAAGGGCCTGGATGATGAAGATGATCTTTAAAAAAATCAATAACTAAAAAAAAAATTAAAATTGTGCCACACACCTCCAATTTGACATATTTTATATCAGTAAAATAAAATACGAAAATTCACACACAAAAAAGCAAGCTGTACTTTTTTTGAGAAAATGTTAAGTTTATTGTTAGCGGATGTCACGCGACAACTTTAAATCTTACGCTGCATTATCAACTTACAGGTTAGTAGGTTAGTGCGGAAGCACACCTCGAATTTCAATTAAGCGTGCGTTAAAATATTTCCCATTTGACGTCCAATTTTTTGATAACACTGTGTAAAAAATGTGTTTTAGAAAAGCAATACTAACAGGTATTTGCTTCTTTTGTTTATTTAAATATATAGTTTAGTCAAAATAATTATGTAATTTTAGTTTTTTTAATGTGCACTCTGCATGTCAATAAATGGTTCATTTAAAAGAGACCGCCGCTCATTTCACACTACTTGTGGGTGGCCGTTGTTGAGTATACAATTTAGAATTGATTCCTGCTGTGCAGACATCCTGCAAATTTGAATCAGACGAATTTAAGATTTCTTGATTAAAATTTGTGGAGTGATGACCATCATAACCAAAATATCAATTTTCAAATCATGCTTAGTGTCTTCTTATATGTTAAGTGTTCAAACTTTGACGAAATGCGTTTATGACTACTGAAGTTCCAAAAGTAGTTTTATGCTACAATCACAATTAATATATGAGGATGACTCAGATACGCAATTTCCTATGAAAATGGATTAGTCTAGACATAAAACAGTAAATGCCTTAATCGCAATTTTAAAGTAAATAAAAACCCTACCTACACCTATGCTGAAAAATAAAGTAACTGCTATAATGTTTCAACTATTAAGATAGTTAATATTTATTTTAAAATTGCGCACTGATATATGTTAGTAACTTCTATTGACACACAAGTGCATGTTTTCATTTTAAATAGGTGATGCTTGCCTTATTACAATTTTATTGAAACAGATTAATAAATATTGGTATGTATAAACATTATCACAATAAAAAATAGACTTGTTAACTTATTACAAAAAGATTGCGAACTAAAAATGGTCATAGTCACCTGAAATGTTGTACAATATTGTCTTTCCTTAGACCACTATCTTAAACGATACTACGTAACTTTTAACAATTAACCTACATTAGCCTTTTAGTCTTCTTCGTGTATATTAAAGAGTTTTGCAACTTCGTTAAGATCGTCATATTTCTTTTGATCTTTCAGCACTTGCCGAGCTATTGACATCCTATTAAAAACGTTCCATAATACTATGCCTACAACAACGTCATCACGCAAATAGAAAATAACTCCTTTTCCATAATCTTCGCCCTCTCTGGGGTTTGGCATCAATTTTTTTGTTTCCTTCAATTTCAGTTTGTCTTCCTCCGAGAGGTATTTTTCGCATTCTTGGGGTAGCTAAAAGAAATAGCAATTATAACATCACAGATGTCTAGAAGTAGCAATATCAATTAGCCTAAGATCCGGTATTAGAAATATAATATACCCTCATCTGTTATTTGACGATGACAAAGATTATATGTTAGACATTATATAGATTGATAAATCGCAAATGGGTTACCTGGCTAAATCTGGGGCCAATGCCGTTATACAGGGTGAAACAAATTCGCTTCTCACTATTGGGATCTCGTAAACGGTAAGAGATACAGCAAAGTTTACATTGGGGCAAAGTTGCGCAATTTAGTGCCCAGTATTTTGACATTTTGAAGTTTGAGATATCTCGAGTACTTTCGGAGATATCCGCGAAAAACCGAAATTTTCGATTTTTGCTCTTAATTTTTTCTGACGTTATTTTTGGAAGTATCAAAACGATATTAACACTTTATAGAGGCATTTTTTAACGGTCTACCCTAAGATGTTGTCAGTTTTCTAAATCAACGTTTCGATTCCTTAGAACTGGTGATGTGCCCTGGGTATTTACCCAATGGGTAAATATATAAATACCGGGTATTTATCGAGTAAATACCCAAAAAAATATTTACCCACCAAAATTTGGGTTTTTGCTTTTAACCTAAAATTAGTTTCCAAGGTTGCTTTGCGGCAAAAGACAACAACCATCACAAACATTTTTCAACAGCTGCACAGAAATAGTCAAATATCTAAAAAAATGCATTTTAAATGCGCTATTCACTAGAATTAACCGCAAGAAAAATATTACAGTCAGTTTAAAAATGCCAGTGAAAACCCGTTGGAGAACTTTTCTTGACACTCTACAAAGCCTTTTTACTTCTAAGAGCACACTGCAAACACTAGCAGTAAAGGAGCAGGCCGCAGACTGTTAACAAAAAGAAATTATATCGCGAAATTTAGATGACAATATTTTTTGAGTTCGTATCGGAAAAACTAATATTAATTTTACAACAAATTGTAATTTTGATAACACAATTTGAAAGCAATGAATGTCTAATTCATAAAGTGTATCATGCTTTTAACGATTTGCATAAAAATCCTACCCTTTTGTTACCACAATTTCCACTAACAAACGTCTAAAAAACACTATTTTGCATTAAATTAAAGGAAGGATTTGTATGGATTAAGGACGAATTCATTTAAATAAATAATAAATAAATAAATAATAAATAAAAATGCCTTTATATTACGAAAAATAAAACATACAATCAATTGTGTGAAATGGGTGGCGGTATTCAGCGTGGCTGCTCATACAACCACCCGGAAGAGGGATAGTTGCAAAAATGATTTAACAATAAAAAAAATAAATACTATTATTAACCAATATTACATCTATATAATATGCAGTAATTCAAAAACAAAATTATCGATCTCTCTTACTTTTTATATGTAATTTTAATAACCGAGTAAACGATTCGAGAGAGGAGGCTCGCTTGACTGAGGTCGGGAATGAATTGAAGAGGCTGGCTGCATTGTAAAAAAAATGAACGTTGGAAGAAGGCAGTGCGGTGCTTAGGGATACTAATCAAGTGCTTGTGACGGGTCATACGTGAGTGGACATCCGCGCCGGTGATCAGTCTGTTAAATAAATATATCGGTCTTTGGGTTTGGATCACTTTATAGATGCATTTACCCAAATGGATTTCAAATCTTTCCTGAATATTAAACCAATCAGAAGCAGAAAACTGTTGTGAAATATGATCAAATTTACGAAGGTTAAACGAAAATCTTAGACAAGAATTTTGTATCATTTCTAAACTATTTTTGTCCTTTTGGGTTAAACTCGGCCAATAAACTATATTGCAATAATTTAGATGTGAAAGCACCAAAGAGTCCGTCAATTTCAATTTAATATTCGGGTCAAGAATGTATTTGTGAACGTAAAGCAATTTTAATTTAAAAATTGATTTTTGAATAATTGACGATACATGACTGCTAAATCTTAATTCGTTATCCAACAATACACCAAGATTCTTACAAACAGGCGTTGGCTGCAGCAAAACTTCATTGAGCATCACTCTCAAATTAATAAGATTCTTTTTTCTATCGACAACCATAAGTTGTGTTTTAGATTCATTTAAAATGAGACCATGAGCATTCGAGATCATTGACATCAATCGAAGATCTACATTAATATCTTCTGTTGCATGATCAGTTTGATCAGAATTAAAAGAAAAAAGGAGCTGGGTGTCGTCAGCATACTGATGAACACTACAGTGCTTCAGAAGCTGAGGAAAATCAGCCGTATAAACAGTAAAAATTAGCGGATCAAGAATGCTACCCTGAGCGACACCCCTATTAACTGAAAGATAATTAGAACAAATTCCACCAAATGTTGTTTTTTTGTTGACGATCTTTAAAATAATTACTAAAAAACGTCAAAGCACCGTCTCCTAGTCCAAAGTATCCCAATTTGGTGTTCAATATGACATGATCCAGAGTATCGAATGCCTTGCTGTAATCGAGAAGAATCAAGACGGAGCTCTTGTTGTCGTCATAAGCTCTGTAAAGGTCATCAGTAATTGAGAGCAGAGCTGTTGTTGTACTGTGGTCCTTACGAAAACCAGACTGAGTAACAGGTAGAATATCATTAAATAGTAAAAATTCATTTAATTGAGCAGCAATTATTTTTTCTAAAACTTTTGACATGGTTGGGAGAATACTTATTGGCCTAAAGTGAGAAATTTCAGAGGGGTTGGAAATTTTGGGAATTGTTAAAATATTAGCCGTTTTCCATCCTTTTGGATATTGATGTGTAGTTATGCATTTATTTATTATAAAAGTAAGATAAGGCAACAGAAAAGGAACGGCATATAGGAGCATTTTAATATTAATACCGTCAACTCCTGTAGCTCTGCTCTTAATGGTGTTTAAAATTTTTTCAACAACTGCCTCCGAAACCTCTTGAAATTCAAAGCGTTGAGAATCGGACCGAAACGAAGATTTGTTCACATAATTGCGACCAATGAATTCTTTGTCACAACCAGCAGAAATCGGAATACTATTTACAAAATAATCATTGAATAAATCGGCGGAGAAGCTTTTGGTCAGATGACAAGAAACATCATTACCCTGTGAGGAAATATTTAAAAATTTTATAGTCTTCCAGAAACTCCGCGGGTCAGTCCGAAATGCATGTTGAAGGTATGCCTTTTTTTCAGCTTTGACAGCTGTGTTCGTTAAGTTTCTAAATTCTTTATAATAATTCCAAGCTGCATCACTTTTGGTTTTTTTATACTTCGATAGAGCTCTATCTCGGAGTTTCATCATGACCCTTAAATTGTCTGTAAGCCATGGAGCCGGTGGCTTTGTAATTTTAGCCGTTTTAAATGGTGCATGCACGTAATACAGATCCGTCAACTTCGTATTCAAAAATCAATTCCATCATTAATATCATCAAATATATATATATATATATAAGATTCCAATTAATATGTCGTAAATCGTAAAGAAAATCATCATAACTAAACAGAGAAAAATCTCTGTAGGTTTTATAAAAAGGTTTAGGTTTTTGCTTCAAAAAGTTTACTAAATCGCAACTCACTAGACAGTGATCCGAAATATCATCCATTCTCAAAACCCTTGACTCACCAACTATCTCCGGCGAGGAAACAACTATTAAATCAATCAAAGTTTGCGAAGAGCTGGTCAGCCGCGTGGGTTCAGAAACGCATTGAGTAAGACCATATTTATTCAACAGGCCGCTAAAGTAAGGAAAACCTGGATTATCACTTGTGTTCAGAAAGTTAACGTTAAAATCACCGCCAAAAACAAGTATGTCGTAATTCGGCAACAGATCGATTAAGCTACTTTCCAAAATTTCAAGTGATAGAGGTAAATTAGCCGACGGCGGTCTATACAAAGTGCCAAAACAAATTCTCCTGCCACCAACCCTAGCACCAATCCAAAGCTGTTCCAGAGCCGCATGATTATAACCCACGTCAAGTACTGAAAACTGAAAATTATTTTTTATGTAGAAACCCACGCCACCGCCTCTTGTATCTCTATCTCTCCTAACAAGAGTAAATCCGTCAATAGACAAACTATTATTAGAGAAATTCTTATTTAACCCTTAACTACGGAGGTGCGATGTTCGGAGCATAAACTCGGACGTGCCGTCTGGCAGACTACTACAGGTATTGCGGCATAAGACCCTAAAGATCTTAAATATATTTTGTAACTGGTTTTTTTAGATATTCTTTTAAGTTTTAGGATGTACTTTAATGAGTAGTTTCTTAAAGCACGTCCTAATTTTATAATGACATATTGACAAAGCCAGCTCTTTTCGGTATGCTCCAAATTGAGCGCGGTCACGTTTAAAAGTTAAAAAAAAGTGCACTGCTATAATTTTGATGCATTCATTACATAAAACACTTTTTAAAAAGCAGTAAAAAAGCTAGAAAAAAAAATAATACACAACGAAAACTTAGAACTGAAATATTTCAGTACAAGGTAAAATTCAGAGTTTTTCAGTGCAGTTCAAGTAGACGGGCCTCATACACTGCAAACATACCAGCGTTTTGCACTTGAAGCACAGATATCAATGACACAATTTTATTTCTTCTAATATATCTCGATTTATTAGTGACTCGTAATCTTCACTTTCATCACTACTCTCCGCTGACTGTTCTGAGGCGCTATAATTATCAGAATTCTCGCAATCCTCCTCTAGGTCATTGTTAATATCACTAGCATTATTATCTGCTTCGTCATACCACTTTCGAAGTGTTTCTTTATAGTTCACATCATTAAAGCGAACTAGTTTTGATGGTCCGGCCATATTTGTGCGAACATTTTCCTACTGATTTTATTACGTATATCCGGACGTGCCGTCTATCAAACTGCTCCACGGGAAGATATCTAGAGAACCGACCTGTATCAAGCCTTATATGTCTGATATTTTTTGTTCTGGTCAACCACCAATCACGCCAGGAATACATGAGGTAACGGCCTTGTGAACGTTACCGTTTTTGAGAAATGCAGATATTTCGTTTTAACACCGCCTCTCAGACGGCACCTCCGTAGTTAAGGGTTAACCATGTTTCAGAGAGACCAACAATATCCAGCGAGCCCTCGCTCAAAAAATCCGAAAATAGATCGAAACCAGTAAAGAGAGATCTAACATTAAAATGCGAGAAGTTAATTAATTCCTTACACATCTGGAGGCTTACATACAACAGGTTACAAAATATCATAAGCATTGAAAATAGGCGTATAAACCAAAAGGAAATTTCTTATATTCAATATGCACTTCCCAGGCGTCCATCGATACATACGTTGCTGAATTGTTGGATTCTTCAAGTCAGGGTTGCCATTTAACTGCAGAAGAGCATATAGATGCAATGGAGTTTATTCACAAAGTCACTGAAAAACTGAATATTATTGCTTCAGTTTCAAGTAACTTGGCCAGTCACATACCACAGATGTGGTATGTGTGGCTAGTTACATTGACAAAGATGGCCTATGAGGTACACGATTTGTATGGGTTTCTCCAGGATCAGTGTCGCCAATTGTATGGTGGAAAGGTATTTGCAATGTCAGTGGCATTTCAGAAGTTGCTGTACGTATATTATCAGCTTCAGTCAGCTCTGCAGCAACTGAAAGTCATTCAGTACTTTCAGTTGGATGCACCACAAAAAACACAATGTTTTAACAAATACTAGAGCTGGGAAAATAACGTATCTTATTCAAACTTGGAAATTACTGCAAGAAAATAAATGTAAAGGTGAAAATGAAGTTGTTTATAGTGTTCAATGCCTAATGGAGGTGACGAGTGACTTAACTTATGTGACTAATGTAAGATGTAATAATGTAACTAAAAATAAGTCAACAGTAATAAGTGTGATTTAGATTGTATAAAATAATACAGTATAAAATAAAAATAAATTTTTCTATCAAAAGCGAATTTTTTCTTCAAGAAAACCCATATAAATACCCAATTTGGGTAAATACCCGGGTTAAAACCCAAGGTATTTACCCAAAATATATTTACCGTGTATTTACCCATCACTACTTAGAACCATCATCACCAATTTTTTAAAATACGGACCTGTAGTTTTTATCAATTTTTTTTTGCAAATTCGCTTCTCACTAAACGGTAAGACAGACAGCAACGTTGCGCAATTTCGTGCCCAGTATTTTGACATTTTGATATTCGAGATATCTCGAGTACTTCCGGAGATATCCGAGAAAAACCGAAAGTTTCGAATTTGGGTTTTAATATTTTGTGACGTTATTTTTGGAAATATCAAACAAATAATGACACTTTCTAGAGGCACACTTTAACGATCTATCCTAGGATGTTGTCAGCTTTCTAACTCAACGTTTCGATTTCTCAGAACCATCATCAGGTCAATTTTTTTAAAATACGGACCTATAATTTATATAATTTTTTTGCATATTTAGGAGGTAATTTCGTAAAATCCATCACCAGATATTTTTAAATTGTAGGTATTATTAGCAAAATGAACACCTCAGACAATTTACAATACTAACAGGTGCAGATTAAGTTGATATATCAAATTAAAAAAAAAACCTCCGTTAATTTAAAAATATCTGGTGATGGATTTTACCAAATTATCCCCTAAATATGCAAAAAATATGATAAAAACTACAGGTCCGTATTTAAAAAAATTGGCTTGATGGTTCTGAGAAATCGAAACGTTGATTTAGAAAACTGACATCTCAGGGTAGACCGATAAAAAGTGCCTCTAGAAAGTGCTAATATTTTTTTTGATATTTCCAAAAAAAAAAAAACGTCAGAAAAAATTAAAAACAAAAATCGAAAATTTCGGTTTTTCGCGGATATCTCCAGACGTACTCGAGATATCTCAAACTTTAAAGTGTCAAAATACTGGGCACTAAATTGCACAACTTTGCCCCAATTTAAACTTTGCTGTATCTTTTACCGTTTACGAGATCTCAATAGTGAGAAGCGAATTTATTTCACCCTGTATAACGGCATTGGCCCCAGATTTAGCTAGGCCACCCATTTGCGATTTATCAATCTATATATTATCTAACATTTAATCTTTGTCATCGTCAAATAACAGATGAGGGTATATATTTCTAATACCGGATCTTGCACTAAATACCCTGATAGTTTAATCTAGTTTTTTTTAATAACCGCTGTGGGTTACGTCACGTTAACTAGTGCTTCCCCGTGCAACAGTCGTAAGCCAGATCAGAAAAGAAAATCGCGATACACATGCATGTCGTATATTGTCACCAGCTAAAATAAATTCTAATGTCACTTTTGACTTTGACATTAATAAGTTATTCCAAAAATGTCAATTTAAGACGTACCGCAAATTTAAGAAATGATCGAGAATGTGAGGAAACGGTCAACGGTCACTGAAATTGATGTTCGAAAAAGAATCAAGGAAGGCTTTGCTTGCTTTTACATACTGAATATTTAAAAAAAAATAGGACGTGGATATGCAAAAAGGAACCAAGCGACAAAAATTTGAAAATAGAGCCATATGCATGAAAAGTTGTCTAAATATAGAAATTACATTTTGCAAAAATGAACCAAGCGATCTATCCCAACTAGCATTTATGGTGGCAGATACGTAACTGCTACTATCAAAGCCACTACAAAGTGGGCGGTGACCATCGGCGGTTACGTCGTATATTCGCAGCTGCTAAGTAACTGCGACCAAAATGGGGAGAGATTTTGAGTAGCTGGGTAGTGTCTTGGGTAGTTTTTGCCACTGAAAGAGTTACTATGATGTGTTACTATAAAGTAGCCTACTGGTGAATGCAACTTATCTGTTACGAAGCTGCCTAGTCGCGGGTTCGTTGCAGCCAAGTATTTTCCACCGACATCGACATGTGGAACTTTCGTTAAACTGTTGAACTTTATTCGCAGCGACCTCTTCATGCAATTTTACACTTCATAAAAATAAATGTCACGATGGAAAATAATTATGGAAGCCATTATTGTTTTTTTGTTATTTACCATGCGATTTTAACGCCTTTTGCAGGTAAATTCCAAAACGCAATCCACTTTACTGAATAAAATAGTGGGTTTATATGACAACATTTTCGAGCGCCTCTCAAAACAATTTAAATTATTATATTATTTGCAATAGAAACTAATGTAGTAATAAAAAAAATAAAATAATTTGCTTGAAACTGGCGTGAAACTTTAAAATATTAGTCCACCGTCAAAAATAACAAAATAACTAAGGAAAAAAGATTTAGTCTAGGTAGATTTAGCTTGAAAACGCAAAATGTTTGAGCCATTTGGCTGTTCGTCTGAAAAGTCATGAAAAAAATATAGCCGTTTAATCCGAAAAATACTTTATAGCTCCATATGCTTCCACAAAGTACCGGGAACAATAATATATTAGGCCAACTCTACCAGTTTGGAACTTTAAAATCTTCGGATTGATGAAGTGACAATTGTAACTACCCAGAGGCGACTTTATAGAAACAATAACTTTATAGTGACCTAGGAAGGTAGCAGTAACTAACTATTTTGCTACTTTCAATGCTACTATAAACTGGGAGTAACTAGGTGTCGTGGCCGCGACTACTCCGTAACTTAAATTGTTACTATAAAGTAACAAAAACTTAATGGAGGCATTATGGTAGCACTTGTTAGTTACCGCTACTTTAAAAAGTTACTATAAAGTTTTTGTTTTTTTATAGTGTCATATTCGAAGATTCGGGTAGTTCCAGCCACTTCGTTAAATTATACGTTTGCCACTTGCAATCGGGGTGTTTATTTTCCACTTTTATGGTAGGTAGGCACTAACCGGTTACTCTCGAAATATACTTCAAAGTGACTATTCCTTATAGAGTAACATTTTAAGTGGCAGGGTGGGTTTAGGAACTATACTTTAGTGGTAGTGACATTTTAAAAAGACTGGGAACTATATTTGCTAGTTGGGATTAACCCGACCCATTTTTACTGACTAAAAGAACCATCGTGATATATATAAACGTCCTAAAATGTTTCACAAAAAAGAACAATGTGACCTGGTTCCTTTTTGCGAAATAAATTATCCTAATGTGGCACTTGGTTCCTTTTTGCATTATTCGTAACTTTTATAAACGACTATTTAGTGCGTTTGAAGAGTTCATGTTGTAAACAAGTCGAGACAATAGTAATAATTATTATTTCGTGTTTGTGAGAGAAAAAACTAGACGCATGATTTCCCAGCGTTGTAAAAACATGGTTAGAGGCTGTATGAACGTAACTGAAGGCGTTGAAAATAAAGGTAGATACCTAATAGAGCTGTACATAATTTTATTGTTTTTAATCACAAATAACCGACATGATGGCTTCTCACGATGCCGAGACCGCGTTCATCAGAATGTAGCGCTACACAGGCCATCAAAATATTGCTATGAATAACATCGTATTTTCGGTCAGGTGCATATAATTATTATTATTATTTTCTTTTATCGTTCGTCATGCGGATTATAAATCGAATGTATCGAATCATCAACAGATAGGGAAGAAAGTGAAAATGTGAAAGCTCAGGGAAGGCCGAAAATAGACAGAAAAAGGAAATTCGGTAATATGGAGGAGAGGAAGGTAAACAGGTAGAAGCGAAAAGAGTATGTTAACTACAAAAAGGAAAAGGTTGACGCCAAGGACTTTGTGCCATTTGATTGCCAATGTAAGTTATCATGTGCCACAAAAATATCAGAGGAGCAATGTCGAAAATAATTTGAGAAGTTCTCTGAACTTGGATCTTACCTAGCACAGAATTTGTATATAGCCGCTAATGTAAAAGAATACAAAATAAAAAGGAATCGCAGTGATCGAGTGCCTAAGAAGCAAAAACAATATGTTAGAGAGTATACTCTGAACAAAATTGTAATATGCCGAGATATGTTTACAAAATTACTAGCAGTATCGACAAAACGTGTTAACGGTGCATTAGTAAAAATGAGACAAGAAAATAGTATTACAGACAAGAGAGGCGCACAGGGCGGATGGAATAAGATAAGCGCAGCTGCAGCTAAAGAAGTAATAGATCATATAAAAAGATTTCCGAAATACAAATCACATTATAGAAGAACTGAGTCTGAATCAGAATTTTTACCCCCAGAGATGACGCTCACAAAAATGTATCAGCTTTATGTCGATGGCAGAAAAACGGCTGTTGTAAGTTTTTCAAACTACAAAAAGATTTTTTTTATGGAAAATTCAACCTAAAATTTAAAACTCTGAAGAACGACATGTGTAATAAGTGCGATACGTTTCAAGTAAAGAAAAATAATACAGAAAGCAATGAAGAAAAAGAAGAAATAGAAAAAGAACATGATAAACATATACGTTTCTGGCAAGAAGCACAGAGCAAAATGAAAGAAGATATGCAATTTGCAGCCAACAATGATTTCTTTCTATCATTTGACTTACAAAAAACTATGCCACTTTCTACGATCCCAACAAATGTCATATTTTACAAAAGGCATACATACAACCTTGGGATTCATTCAGGTAAACAAGCTAAAAGATTTTGTTACCGTTGGGTAGAAGGAACTGCTGGGCGAGGTGCTCAGGAAGTGGCCTCTTGTTCATTAAAACATATTGCCGAAGAGGTTCCCGATAGTGTCACGGAGTTAAGTGTTATGGAGTGACTGTTGTGAGGGCCAGAACCGGAACATAAAAATTATCTTGATGTTAAAATGTGCCTTAACACCCTTCGATGCAAAACATTACACTTCGATACTTAGTTTCAGGACACAGATATTTACCCAATGACGATGCTTTTGGGAAAAGACAACAGCGCCTATATACTCTCACTTATTATGAAATAACTTCTCGCTTTCGGTTACCGCCTTGAAAAAACAATTTTTTTTCGGAATCACCGAAAAAAGAGAAAAATCAATAACCAACCGAAAGAAAGGAGTAAATGGGGAAAACATAAGTTGGCTAAACACAAGGGAGATAAAAATAGTAAAAGAAGTCCCATTCTCAATTTATATGAAAAGAAGTTTCGTAGGTCCGGAAATGCTTAGTTTTCAAGATACAGGGTATTAAACATGACAAAAAAAAACGACTTTTTCAAAATATCTTAAATATCCTTTGCCTGATTTTGTTGAAATTTGGCAAAGTTATATATAGTGATAAGGAAGCAAATTTTGCTTCAACTAGATTAAAATTATCCAGTCCGGCGGCGTCCCGGGAGGCACTTTAGCGAATATTATTGGCAAAAAATGTACGTCACTGACTTTTTTGCCATTTTTATATATTTTTATGATTAAGTCACTAAAAATACAATTGTTTTCGTATCTTACCTCGTTTTCGAAAGAAAACAATAAAAATCGTATTATTGTATATCTCTGGCCAACAAAAATATGCACCAACGCTCAGACACACTTAGTTTTTGAGAGGGTGTTAAAAAAATTCTTAAAAATCTAGAACCGGTTTATAGATATATTTTTGAAACATTGGTAAAATTATGTGATGCCTAGATGATACTTTTTCACCCAACTAAATAGAATCTCTTTCAACAGAAGCGTAAAGTCGGACTTGCCGCTGATGCAGTTCGACGGCTGAGGTGCAGAGGAGGAAACCCCTACAAAAACAGGTGGTAGCAGTAGTTTTGTTTTTAACTGTTTTGATAGGGGCTGAGTGAAATCAAATTTTTTTATCGCATTCTTTTCGAAACTTATTACCCGTGCTGTTGACTATACATTTGGGTATACCTATTAATATTGAAACGCCGCCCGCTGCCACATTCATTGTATCCAAAGGCCAAGACTCTTTAGATGTGATCGTAACAATGTCGCCACTGTCGGTTAAGACCCTGTTAAATTGACGTTGTTTGGGTTAGTAGGCTCTAAAGTAGATGTTTATGAAAAGATTATCATGAATGATTACAATTTCTTAAGTGACCAGTCAATAAAAAAAACCCAAATGGTCATTCTTTATACATCTATTTTTCTTTACTTGTATAGTTTAAGGAAAATGCAGTATTAATTTACATAAAATAACCGTTAACATATGCTAAAAATGAATTAACTTTATCGAAAAATGTACATAAGAAAGTAAAATTTATTAATTAGAATTAAGTTACGACATTCCAATCAGACCCTCGAACCAAGTAAACCGTGAACATTTAATAAAAAAAATAACAGATCCAAAGTATGTACTCTACGCTCGATTCATTTACATTACTCATACGCGAAACATAGGCATACCACCTAGTATACAGGCACATACTAAAGAAACAACAACGTAACAAGTTGGGAGCGTAGCGGGTAAGATTTGACCAGGACGTATATATGTTACCCCTACGGAGATTACGCCAAAAGGTTCTTTTGGGGAGTTGTCCCGAAGGAGCCTTTTCGTGTCCTGTGGGCTCTTTTCGTATCCCGTAGGACCATTGCACGCTTTGTTTTTCTTTAAGGACCTTACCACTATTAGTTTAATTTGTTATTCGGAGATAGGAGGGTTAAGGTTTACTTGAACATATTTGGTCAAATCACCTTCCCGTCCGAAACCTACTTAATAACTCGTATAATTGAGAAACTATACAAGGTGTGTGAAAAACTCGTTTCTAGTTGCAGCGAATGGATGTCAGAATATGTGGAAATTTTAAAAGGAAATCCAGTCTCAATCTTTGGCGAGTGGAATCGAACCAGTACTAGCCAAAACGAATGGATTAGAAAGACTCCTCTCTGCTTCTTGCTGCGGCTTTTTTATAAGAAAGTCCCCATTTGATGTGTGGATGCGACAAGAAACTATTAAAATTCCAATCCCACACATTAAAATAAAAATGTATTAAAAAGATACGTAAATAAGTGTGCCGTATGAATTTACGACTCCCAGCGCTCGGCTCGACTTTTTTTACCTGCTTCTCGAAGGTTTAGATGTACAGTGCGTTTTATAAAGATTTTTATAAGTGTATTTTTCTTTGCGAATTTGCAATTTGACTATTATTGAAAAAATATTTGTGACACAAACTGTTATCGATTTTTGTATAGTCTTTTAAAAAATATGTCTTCCAACTAAATAAAAACTGCCTCCTATTATTTTTTGATAAATGAAACCGTTTTGGAGAAAATTGACAAAACGTATTTTCATGAACATTTATTTTTTGAACCCTATAATAAACAATAAACTTATTTCTAAAAAATTAACATTAGCTTCATTGCAGACATGTAGCCTACGACGTAAGGATTTCCGCACTTTGTTACAAACATGGCGATTTTCCTTAATTCTTTGAAATCCTTCGTTTATTCCTTGCATTAGCTCATCTGTTGCATGAACAGGTATTTTATGCACAATTTCCTTCAAATGCCCCACAAATAAAAATCCAAAGGATTTATATCGGGTGAGCAAGGTGGCCAACCAACAGGACCTCCACGTTCAGTCCAACGAACACCGTATGTTTAATTAAGATAAACTCGAACATCGGCTGTAAAATGTGGCGGTGCCCCGTGGCCAACTAACAGGACATCCACGTCCAATCCAACGAACACTGTATGTTTAATTCACATAAACTCGAACATCGGCTGCAAAATGTGGCGGTGCCCCATCATGCTGGAACCACATGCGACCTCTTCCTCGTGAGCAAGGGAATCAATTCCGGCAAATCGTTAACGATAAAATTTAAATAGGATTCATTGTTAAGCCTATTAGGTAAAACAACTGGCCCAATTATTTCATTATGAATAATGCCGGGTCATATGTTGATGGAAAATTGGTATTGTGAATTGGCTACTCTCAATAAATATATTAACGTCAGCCCGTGTGCAAATTGTGAAAATTTAATATACCTTTTCTAGTAAATGATGCTTCATCAGTGAATAGTACAATCCGTGAAAATTTTCGATCGTTTTTTATGGCAGTGTCACACACACTAAGGGGAGATCCTATGGCGCTCGATGAGGCGGGCCAGATCCTGGGAACATATGCCGTGAAAGTATATGTAAAACAGGGACATCTCGGCCACATGTTTGCGGTGAATGGAATCCAGCAGCTTTAAGGCGTGCTTTGGTGCGGCACCCCAGATGTGTGAGCAATATTCTAAGCACGGTCTTATTTGCGCTCTGTAGAGCAAGAACAACTGTTGTGGTGTATACAGTTTTTTGTTAAGAAATAGCGTACCAAGATTCTAGGGGGTGATTTTGCGATGTTAGCAACGTGGTCATGCCAGGACATATTGCTGCTGACCGAGACCAGAGTAGTCCGATTAACAAAAATGAAGGAGTGGTCGATCCTGCCATAATGATGTCAGGGCTCGGCGTATTGACCCTCTTGGTAAACGTGGCCGCTTGGGTCTTTGCTGCATTGAGCTGGACCAAATTTCTGTCGCCCCAAGTTTGAACTTTCTCCAGGTATTGATTAATTGCTGTAATCTGCTCCTGTCTGCGGTGATAACTCTCAATCGCTGGTAAAGGCTTCTCTGATCTAAATTGGGAGACAATAGTACTGTCATCTGCAAAACTGCAAACAGGATTATTCGTTTCGGTAAACAGGTCAATAATATAGATGAGGAACAGAGCTGGTGAAAGTATTGCACCCTGAGGCACGCCCGCGGTAATGGTGAATGTGTCCGAGATGTGTCCATCAACCGCAACGTGCAGGGATCGGTTCTTAAGGAAACTGGCAAGCCAGCTGTAGAGGACTGGTAATCCGAAGGACGGCAGTTTGTTGAGCAATCCGTCATGCCAAACTCTGTCGAATGCCTTCGAAATATCCAACGCAATCGCTCGAGACTCTCCGCAGTTCTCAATTGCCCTACTCATACATATGAGTGACATAGGCCAATATATCTCCTGTCGATCTCTCTTTGCGAAAGCCGTATTGATTATCGCTGATTATTCTGTTCTTCTCGAAGTACTTGAGTAGTTGCTGATTGACTACACGTTCCATGACTTTGGAGATTATGGGAAGTAAGGCAATTGGGCGTGGTTCTCTTACCTTTTTTGGAACAGGTTGCACTCCAGCGACTTTCTAGGAAGATGGGTAAATTCCTTTTCGGTAGGACAGAGAAAAAGTCTGGAAAAAACGGGTGTTAGTTCGTTGGCGCAGTTCTATAACACGATGGCAGGTATTTCGTCCGGTCCTGATGCCTTTTGCGTATCTAGTTCTTTAAGGATTTTTTGAATATCACGGTGATGAACCTTGAATTCTGTCATGGTAGTGTTGATGTTCTATATGGTGGGGAGAGCCTTGCCTTGGGGGACGTCCAAGGTAGAGTGCGATGAAAACATTTTGGCGAGCATGTTTGCTTTTTCCCTGGCTTTAGTCGCCGTGATGCCACGTTCGTCTGTCAAAGGTGGGAGAGACGTTTTTGTAAAGTTATTACTTACTGCCTTTGCTACCGACCAGATATTCCTGGAGCCACTGGGGCATTGCAAAAGTTTATTCCTGATCCTTTGATTGTGTGTGTCCTTAGTTTCGTCGATCACACATTTGCATTCGTTTCTAGCTTCGACAAAATAATTGCGATTTTCAGCGGTCTGATTTTGCTGCCAGTACCTACCTACCTACCTACAGCTCTTTCGAACCAGGGCTTTCCTTTTGATGGTAACTTGATGGAATTTAGGATGTATGGTTCCATTCCTGAGGAGATTACTTGCGCAATCTCTTTGCAGCAGACTGACGGGCCATCAGTGCCAAAGCAGACGTCGAGCCAAGGAAAATCTAGGTAGAACTCCCTTAGATCGTCCCAGTTTGCAGAATTGTAACGCTACATTTTGCGAGGCAACAGAAGAAGTGGCAATTCAAAAACCGTTGTAATAAGTCTGTGGTCGGAAGTACCTAATGGACCAACTGTAATTGTGTACTGGTCTGGATTAGTAGTTAAAAAGAGATCCAGGAGGGCGGCAAATTCGCCCCTCTCTGAGATTCGAGTTGATTCATCTACAAGTTGAGTAAGCCCGCAGTGGATGGCAAATGCTTCAGCTTCTCTACCTTCGTTTTCGGTCTTGGTGTTGTGGGCATTGAAGTCTCCCAGAAAGATTTTTTCTGAACTGGGGTGATCGACATGTATTGAGTCAAAAGTGGTAGCTAGTGTTGTAAAAAAAGCTTTGGTAGGCTCTATCGCTCGGACGCCGATAGAGACAGCATATAAACTTGGTTAATCCCTTGGCCGTGAACTTGAGCCACATGACGTCAAGGTTGTTCGGTTCGAGTGTTTGCTCGCGGTAACATGAAAGGTCGCTTCGGACAAAAAGGTATATTCCAAACTTATGTCTAAATCGGGTGTGTAAGTAGTGTAAGTGTTTTGGTAAGGGCTAGTATGTGTAGTCTATTTGCTTGTAGATGTTGGTGTACCGAATTTATGTTTGTATTTAGGCATCTTATGTTGCAGAAATCTATTCTAAATTTATTCGGTATCTTTGCTGTCTGTGAAATGAGGAATGAAGGGCTTCCAGGACCACCCAGCGGCGCCCGGTGATCCGAATGGCCGAAGAGTTTATTTACCTCCGGAATATTTTGGTCCTGGAAGCACCAGCGCGGTAACGGAACGTGATTCGGAGAAACCACTTCGCACTTCCCAGTTCTGGTGGGGTGGTCTTACACCGGACGATGCGAGTATGCCTATGCATTTACCACCTACTGATCTTGTATTTATTGAGTAGCAAACATATTTCAAAAATGAGTCATTTTTTAGCGAGTACCTCATTACACTTTTTAGGTATGATTGTCTAATATTTAAAAATCCTGATTCCCTAAATAACAAATCGGTTGAAAAAAGTTTATGTTTGAATACAATTATTTTTATAAGATATTTCTGTGTAATTATTACCCAGTTTAAGTAGGTTTTGGAGGCTGCACCCCACGAAACTACTGCATAATTTAATACTGATCCCACAAGTGCAAGCTAGATGCATTTTATAACTTTCAGACTCAATATCTGCCGGAGCTGGTAGAAGTTATATATCAGCTTACGCAACTTGCTCGTGACATACTCACAGTGAGTATCCCATCGAAGAAATTGGTCAAAAAAAAATACCTAGATACCACTCGCAGTCACAGTGGGGAGTATTACTATTACACTTTGATAAATGAATAGTCAAACAGTCACGGGCGGGTAAACCCCCCAACATTGATAGAGAAGGGCACAAGGATAAACTTATCTATATTAACTGTAAGTAAACTATGATCAAAGCACGATTTTGCTTTAGTATGAGCATTCTCAGCCTTAACAAATGTCAAGTCCCAAGTCTCATCCCTAACAAGGATAGCAGTGTCATCCGCAAAACTAACAACCCGGGCCTGATCTATGACATCAAAAATACCATTTACATAAATAGAGAACAGTATTGGTCCAAGCACAGTCCCCTGTGGCACACCAAAATCCACTTCTTCTAAATCACTAATGGTGGTACCTATTTTGACTTTTTGAGTTCTTTCCACCAAATAAGACCTCTCTAGTAGAATCTGGTGTGCCACAGTATCGAACGCTTTAGACAAATCTAGGAATATTACTAGTGGCTTGAGGCTCGTTTCAAAGCTACTAATTATGAAATTGGTGACCTCCATAATAGCATCTTCAGTAGACATTTTTTCCTTAAAGCCATACTGGCTTGTAGAAACGATTTTAAATTTTTCCAGAAAGCAACATAATCTTTTTTTAATACATTTTTCCAGAACCTTTGAGATACTACTGGTTAAGGCAATTGGTCTGTAATTATTTTTATCATTTTTATTTCCAGCTTTATGTAGGGGTATTACAACCGAAGTTTTAATTTTTTTTTTGGAAGATCCCTGTAGTAAATATAGAATTAACTAAGTATTTTAGATGAGAGATGAGTTGTGTGTTAAAATATTTTAATATATATGGGGTAATACCATCCTCACCTGAGGAATTGGTATGTTTTAAAGAATGTATTGCTTCGGCTATATCAAGATCTGTGATCTTCCTAAGAAAAATGGAGCTATCATTTATTTGACCTTTAAACCCTTGATTTGGAGTCCCACTATGAATTTTAGCCGCCAGGTTTCTTCCCACATTACAGAAAAAGTTGTTAAATTCATTTGCAATTTCTCTGGGTTCTGTTAAGTCACTTCCTGAGGACCCATTTATAACTTTTATATCAATATGATCACAGCCATCATTTGTTGCTTCCCTTATTACTGACCATGTTTTTTTAGGATCATTTGTGCTCATTTCAAGCTGATTCTTATAATACCAGTTTTTAGCTTGCCTAATGATCTTAGTTAAATTGTTACGATACTGCTTAAAATTATTCAAAGCAATCATACTACTAGGATCTTTTGCAGAGATTTTTTTAAGTTTGACCCTTTGGAGAATTGATGTTAGTATACCTACCTTTTGTTACCCAAGGATTTATTCGTAAATTTTTATTTGAGATTTTAAAAGTTTTAGTTGCTCTACTTATACAGTCCTGCAATATACTAACAAATTTATTTGCAATGTCATCAGGGTCTCCAGCACCATACACCTCTCCCCAGCTTTGCCTTTCTAAAAGTGTTTTTAAAATGTTATAGTCGGTTTTATTTATATATTTATTTTTATTATTTTCAGTGCGATCGTTTAAATTGACTGCAAGTAAAATAAGAAAGTGGTCTGTCAGACCACTATTAATAATAGCCGATTTTCCATGCATAAAAAAGTGGTCAATGCATGTTTTTGAGGTATTTTTAACTCTAGTTGGTTTATTTATTTTTTTGCATGTACCCGTAAGCATTCAGGCAATTTATGTAGTTATTTACAGTTTTAAATGTTGTATTGAGCAAATTAATGGTAATATCTCCACAAAAAACCTCGATTGTACATCTTTGCAAGTCATTCTGTGACAACAGAGTTTCTAGATCCTCAACATATCTGTCTGGATCTGTGGAGGGAGATCTATAGTGCCCAACGATCCCAATAGAAACTTTGCCCTTTGACAGTGTTACCCTTAAAAATCTACTACGATTGACACAGACTATATCATTAGTACAGATAATATCATTTTTCACATAGATTAAAGTGCCATCGCATTTATTAATTTTACTTTCGTTAAAAAAATGTTTATACTGTTTTATGCTAAAGTCATTAATATTGTGCAAATTACCAGTCTCAGAGAGTACAATTAGTACAATTTTTACATATACTACGAATATTAACATGCAAAATAATACAATTCCTTTGAGGATCAACTAGATCTTTACAATGTTCAAAATTATCACAATACTCTGAATCACAGGACCAATAGTTATCTAGAATAGAATTAACAGCCATTTTTATACCTGTACATACTTTTAGGAACTTTAAATGATTTATAATTTACATTACTGCTGTTGCATAAGATTTTCAATTTGATTTTCATTACGTATTCGAATATGAGGGTCTTTATCAGTTTCTCTTGCGAATACGCAACCATTTTTATGCCACACACACCTATATCCCTTCTTTATAAAGTGTTGGTATGTTTGCCGAGTCAATTCTTCATTCAAAAAGATTTTGGAGTTTCCATCACCCACCTTGCAGTCGCTTACGGTAAAAATTCTTTTTTCTCTTTTCTTCTGTAAAATCTGCTGTTTAAGTGTTTCATTTTGCATAGTGATGATAAGCCTTGATAAATTATCCTGTCTTTCAACATGTTTAACTGTTGAGATACAATCTCCCGTGAGAGAATGATCAATATATCTTAGAACTTTAACGGCTTTTTCTTTTAACACATCGCTGTTTTCTTTCTTGTTTACGTTTAAACCATTTATTACGAGATTTTTTTTCTTTTTTTCGTATCCGTATTCGTTCAGTATGTCCTTCATTTGTGTGATTTCTGTCCGCAATACCCTATTTTCTTTCTTGCATTCATCGAGCATTTCTAGAATAACTTCGTTTTTTTGAGTTTATTCGTCGAATTTATTTGACATAAAATCGACAGATTTCCTTACTTCATTCAGTTCACTTTTTAGGTCCAGTATCAACAACTGCAATGCTGCGTTTGCGCCTACATTTATGTCGCTCGTTTTGGCGGGAGTTGTTGAGTTTCTAACCTCAATTCCCTTTTGTGATTTTTTGCAAGGAATGCAAATCCATGGTATTTTCTGAGCCTGCATTATTCTGATATTACTTTCACTAATTTCTGTGCATTTACTATGAAAATATTGCTTGCACACCGCACAGGGCACTCTATAATCGGATTTCGGAACGTTTTTATAGCACCAACCGCACAACACACCACCTGCACTTGGCGCCATCTTGAATTACTTTCACGGCAGATGTTCCCAGGATTTGGTCCACCTCATACCGCCCCTGGCAACGCCTGCCAGACAGTCACGACAGACGGCAAGAGCGCACCAGTTAGTCGTACAACTGGAAACACCTCGAACATCGCTTTAGAAGAACCGTTTGTCTGGCACACTGCATCACTGTGGAACTCACTCCCAGGACATCGGTTTTCCCCTAATTCGAACCTACAACTATTCAAGAACCGTGTCAATCAATATCTTCGCACACACACACCGTTCGTCGAGCGCCACAGGATCTCCCTTTACTGTGTGTGCCACTGCCATAAAGAAAAAAAAACACGCCTGTATCAGTTCTTTCTATACTTTCAGAAAATTGTATGTGGAATACCACTTGGATAAATTTTATTTTTAATTTTAAAAAGTTCTGTTAAAGTTTTGCCGATTATAGAAGTCTTGCTTACGCTTAAAAACCTTTTTCTGAATCAACTGACAATATTAATTATGATTTAAATAATATTTCTAAATAGCTTCAACAACAAAAACTAACTTTGAATTATCACAAATAATTTATGTTTATATTGTGAACTACTAAAAAGCATAAACGTACTAATTAAATTTGAACTTGAACTTGACAAATGTTATATAAACATTCATAGTTAATTATAAGCATTATAAGATCATTTACACAAATAGTGCACTATATAAAAATCGGCCTCTCCTATTGGTCGATCCGCATGGCCCTCCGCTCGCTTCGCTCGCTACGGGGGCTCAAGAAAAGGAAACTAACCAGGTGCTAACCCAAACTAACCCAAGACATACCCAAAATCTAGAAAAAAAAACTGTTTAGAAACATAATCTTAAAAAAAAAATAAAAGAAAGCAGCGGGGTTTGAACCCGGGCTGTCCAGGTGACACTCAGCTATATAAACCTCTACACCACGAGAGCTCTTGACAGAAATTGATTGCATCACGAAAACATATTGTAATACGAGATGGATCGACCAATAGGAGAGGTCGATTTTTACATAGTGCACTATTTGTGTAAAGGATCTTAAGATGCTAATTATAAACAACTTGAGCGGGCGAAGGGAGCGATTTAGTCCCTAATGATGCAGCCATCAGCATTTTGTAACACATAAATACGCAGGCAAACGCCAAATTCATCAGGCTTTCGGGTCTCTCAACTCCGCTGAATCTAGCTGGGGGCAGTACAGGGTAGCTCGAATTCGTGTCTATGTATGGGGGACTCGAAAACCGTAAGAGATACAGTGTGGGTCAAATTAAGGCAAAATTACGCATTTAGGTGCCTAACAATATGCCGTTTAGGAAGTGTTAAAATTCTTAGTATTTCCGGAGATATCCGGAAAAAAACGAAATTTTGAAAAATCGTTTTATATTTTTCCTGGGCTTATTTAAAAACGGATTTCAAATTGAATTGCACATTTGCATTGCCAGTTTTTCCGCTCTATCCAATGATGGTATCCAGTTTGATATCCGACGTTTCGTCTTCAAGGGATCATCAACTTTATTTTTTTAAATACGAGCTTTAATTTTATTTATCGTTTTTCAGATGGTATTGACGTTATTAATATGACTATGTGTCTTTATTTTTTTTTGTTATTATTTTTTTTTAAATTATAACTTAAGGTAGGTACTTTTGAAATTTTTATATTGTATAAAAATATTTTACTTTGTTTTTGTATTAAGTGGAAAATTTGAGCCCTAACACAAAAAACCAAATAAAATATTTTTATAGAATATAAAAATTTTAAAAGTACCTACCTTAAATTATTTAAAATTACGCCAAAGCTAAATATATAAAATAAAAATAATAAAAAAATAATAATAAAATAACAATAAAAAAAATTAAAAACACATACTCATATTTATAACGCCGATACCATCTGAAAAACGATAAAAAAAGATAAAGTTTTTATTTAAAAAAAGAAAGTTGATGATGATCCCTTAAAGACGAAACGTCTGATTTAAAACTGGATATCATCATTGGATAGAGGGAAAAAAGTGGCAATGCTAAAGTGCAATTAAATTTGAAATCCGTTTTTAAATAAGCCCAGGAAAAAAATTAAACGATTTTTCAAAATTTCGGTTTTTTCCGAATATCTCCGTAAATACTCGGAATTTTAAAACTTTCTAAACGGCATATTGTTAGGCACCTAAATGCGCAATTTTGCCTTAATTTCACCGACACTGTATCTCTTACGGTTTTCGACTTCCCCATACATAGACACGAATTCGAGCCACCCTGTACATAGGTCTGCTTGTCTAGTCTAGTAGTTCTATCACACAACCCCCATGTCTGTGAACACCTGTGCACAGGCACAGGGCGATCAGGTCCTTATCTAACCTGGATGGACGTATGCACAGGTATACGACATTCGGGGGTAATAAAAAGTAGAGAGAGTCGAATTTACGAGTGAAGTATCAGAATTTCCAGTAAAGGGATAGTTTTAGGGATTTTTTTCAAAAAGAAGTGAAAGTGCCTTAGAAATCTGTGATAAACTTAAATCAGAAAAACTTACCTTATAAATATCAGAACGAATACATAAATAAGACAACATAACCCATAAACTTTATTAATAAAAGTGACGTCGCTTTCTAGAAAAATTTTGACCTAAGCCTCCCTCGAGAAGACATGCATTTAATATTAATTGGGTATAGTGTAAACTCTTAAATTCATCTATAAACTTAAACACACCTTTATTAGTATACAGTCTAGCCGTTGTTAAGTTTGTTTGTAAATAAACGTGTTATTGTTTTTTTATTACGCATGCATCATAATCAACGATTATCGCACGCTGCAGCGTGCTTAAAATGATGTTTATAATGCACCTACTTTTCTAAAGGTTGCTGTAGAAACATTTGATCATGTCAAATGTGACAGATTAATATATTCGTCAATATATCCGTATTAAGTTTAATATTTAAAACATTTTTGAGATTATGATACATTCGTAATAAAAAATAGCGTATGATATACCTGTATAAGTGGCCTTTAAAGCCCTTGCGACTTACAAAACACTCTGCTGCGCGTCGTGTTTTGAAATACGTCGCGCGTGCTTTAAAGGCCCTCTTATACACTTATATCGTAACATACTATTATCGATGTGTCTCCTTTATTATATATCTCTTCTCAACTTGACGTAGTGCGTTCCTAAATCTGGGCTATTCTCCTAAATGCTAAGTAAGGCGAGGCGTCACCAAGAAAAAATACAATTCGTGACAATATCTGACAATATTTTAACTATAAAAGTATCTTCTATTTAGTAATCATAAAATAGAATATGTAAGCTGTCCAAAGGTTCTGGGTTTGTATACTGATAAAAATTTAAATTGGAAACTTCACACAGACTATATTGTAACAAAAGCTATTCATCCAATAATTGGCGTTCCATTTAAAATTAATTTTATATTGCGTTAAAATTAGTTTCAAATAATAGTTACCTCTTCAGTCTTAGACCTATCACCCTCGCCGGTTTGTTCTACGACAGCTTGTGGAGTATCTTTGTCAGTTTGCTTCGCAAATACTCCGACTGTCGGCAGTGATGAATCCACAATTCCGATTGCTTCATATCCAACCTCTGGTCCCAGATCACTCCAAAACATACTTTGATGCCAATATGGATGGCGAGCACCCGCCATATTTTCACCTGTACAAAAGTTAAGCCATATAAAAATGTTCGTACAACAGCACTACCTTTTTTTGCAAAAT
Source organism: Pissodes strobi (assembly GCA_016904865.1). Classification (NCBI taxonomy): domain Eukaryota; kingdom Metazoa; phylum Arthropoda; class Insecta; order Coleoptera; family Curculionidae; genus Pissodes; species Pissodes strobi. The sequence goes on along the minus strand of MU187974.1, from coordinate 159 downwards.
ATTTAATATAAAAGAAAAAGTGTTTTTCGTCCACTCATTTAATTCAATGAAACAAGATTCAGCTTCTTTGGACAGTTTTAATAATAATTGATTGTTTTTTTACAACGCTAACCTTTCGGCACGGGTTTGTGCCATCATCAGGGCTAGTAATCTATTTTG